>BHFT01016344.1:0-29654 GCA_004320025.1 Laticauda laticaudata
CAATGGAACACCTATTAAACTGCACCCTGCTACCACAACCCTGTACATCACATGATCTCCACGATTACACCCCATGTACTAGAGCCTGTGTTCTACAGTGGCTGGGAAAAGTGTAGCGACACGAGAGAAGAAGAAACCAACAAGCTATTTTGTGAAAATATCTGTGATGGGATCTTCAAATTCTAAACATGAGCATTGCCAAGCATACACACAACCAGATTTGGAAACAAGATGGCTACAGCAACAGCCAGCTTTGAAAACAAGATGGCTAGTGAATACACCAAGGTAGTTTTAGGGGCTAGCCCACCAATGTGACCTCATCCCAAAAATCAACTTGCACCAATCAGAAACCAGTTCAGCAAAAGACCAATCACAACTCAGAACATCTGGCTATAAAGACAGGAGTCCAATCATTTCTTGAGGTCTGCGTAGCACACTAGTTTACCTCTGAAGATGCCAGTCCCAGTTGCTGTTGCAATGTCAGGAAATCTATTATCTAGACCATCAAAGTCAAACTGATGGCCCGCGGGCTGGATGAGTTACACACTGGCCATGCCCACCACCAGATTAGCAAAGGGAAAAAAATGTTGTGATACGTCACGTGACAACTTGACAACATGAGTTTGACACCCCTGATCTATACCATAGTCACTAGGACAATGGGCTATTAAGAAGTATGAAATATAAGGAAATAAACTCTGAATGTTAACATTGCCCAAACTTAATATTGTTTGAATGGATATGTTTAAAAATGTTGTTCTTACCATTGATTGGGATGAAAGCTGCATGCCTCTTTTATAATTTTTTAAGTATTAGACCACTTTCAGTAAATAAATATGGTTTTAATTTCATTTTATCAGCAAAACAAAAGATTAGCTAAAAAAAGAATGCACTTTGGAATTACATAGAATTGTTGAGAAATTGAATATTTCATTTATAGTACTAATTATAAATCAATTGTTCAATCAATGAGACCATTACAAACAAAAAGCACATCTATATTTTGTGTTCTCAGTGTCTTCTCTAACTCAGATTAGGAAGGTTAACTTTTCTATATCCTATAATCTCTTCAAGCAAAACACAAGCATAAGAAAAGGATCACATTTCCATTTTGAATCTATTTAGCTAAATAACAATTTGGTCTGAGATAACAAGTTAGCCATTAAATTCATAATTGAATTTTCCCCAGTTCTTTGCAGTACTACAAAATAAGTTCTTTAAGTCTGTCATTCTCATAATTACTTGCAACAGCATCTTTTTATACATGTTAAACCAGTGTCCGTACAAGCACATTGGATTACACACTGTGAATAGATCAGTTTTAATCATAATGCCTGTTCTTGGTGTTTTCCAGGGTGGATACCATCAGAAGAACTATGTTACTGTATGCACAATTTCTAGGAACATCACCTTAATACAAGTGATGTGAGGTAGAATACAAGTTGACATAATGTTAATGGGTCAGTTTTACTCATAGGACCCATGTTCTTGTTGTTTTTTCATGGGTAAGAAGCACTGTATGGCTTCATCATACAATGAACCAAATAGATATCCATTACACATCCACATTCTTTTAGAAGGAAGACTTTCTCTTTACCCTTTCTAGCATCATAATGCAAGCAAAAGAAAATTCAGCAGCAGTCTGATGAATTAAGGATCA
Organism: Laticauda laticaudata; assembly: GCA_004320025.1. Classification (NCBI taxonomy): domain Eukaryota; kingdom Metazoa; phylum Chordata; class Lepidosauria; order Squamata; family Elapidae; genus Laticauda; species Laticauda laticaudata. The sequence goes on from BHFT01016344.1 coordinate 1,661, forward strand.
CTACATCTTTCACACCACAATAATATGAGTAAATAGTGTACAACTACCACCAGATACCTTGCCAACAAAGGTCTGTACAGTCAAGCTATGGTTTCCCCAATATTAATGTATGGCTGTGAGAGTTGGATCACAAGGAAGGCTAAGCACCAAAGAACTGATGCTTTCAAATGGTCGTGTTTGGGAAGACTCTTGAGAATCCTTTGAACTGCAAGAAGATCAAATCAGTCAATCCTAAAGGAAATTAACCATGACCACTCTTTGAAAGGACAGATAAGGAAGCTGAAGCTTAAGTACTTTGACTACCAAATGAGAAAACGGGACTCACTGGAAAAGACCCTGATATTGGGAAAGATTGAAGGCAAAAGGAGAAGGTGATGGCAGAGGATGAAATAGTTAGATAGTATGATCAATGCAATGAACATGAATTTGGGCAAACTCTGGGAGACATTGGAGGATAAGCAGGGCCTGATGTTCTAGTCCATGGAGTTATGAAGAGTCAGACATGAGTTAGCAACTCAACAACAAAAAACAGTAGATAGATCATTGGGCAGATTCACCAAATCATGCAAAAATTTTCCCCGCTTGCTTATTCCGTCCAGTGTCAGTGGACAGGTCCTCACTAAACTGTATTTTTTGCCATCAAGTCTCTTGTGAAGGATACAAAAAATAAATGCTAAGGAATTAGCCATTTATTCTAGATCTCTTTCAAGCAAGCCTCCTGCAGTGCTTATACATACAAAGGTTTTTGGATTGCAGGATTCAGGTTTGATTTTTTTTCCCAAAAATTTTATTGATTTTTAAAAGACAAACATATACAAACAAAACACATAACATAAAAACATAAAACATCTTTTGAAAGCAGCTTGATAACGTCGGGTTTACATCTTCATACAGACATAAATTATAAGTTCATGCTCACTTTTATATACTATTCCATATCTTATACCATTCAATACTTTTCTGTATGAGCTTCTCCCTCTTTCAACTCTCTTAATTCTATTTTATTTATTTCATCTCAATTTAAATCATTATAGTTTATATCCTTTGCCTGTTTCCAGCTGTCTATTATGGTTTTTCTCATTAACACAAAATTTCTCCTGTAATCACTGATTGCGGAGCGTGATGCTCTTATATCTTTCCCCTAAATTTAAACACTTAAAATAATATATAATTTCATTCGGATTCTGCAAGTACGTTCTAAAGGCTAAACCACTATATTAAAAAAAGAGAAAAAATACAAATATATAATATAATTACAACAGCAATCCATACAATTGACTCCTATCGTTAAGTATTTAAATTCTTAACATTCAAAATCATTTAAATCTTACTTCCTTTTCAGTAATATCATGCTTCTTGGGAACACTATACAATTTTACGCAGGTGCTTCCCCCCCCACTTCACTATATTTTAAAGACATTATGTAATTAAATGTTCCCATTCCTTCTTAATTCAATTTCATTTATTTTGTTCATAAAAAAAAGGAAATTTCCACTAAATTACGTTGAATTATTGATCACATTTTATAATCATATGTTGTTCCAATTTTCTAACATTATTTCTAATACAAATATAACAATATAATCTTATTTACTTTTGAAGAATCTCTTTTTCAGTTTATATTTTTACCCATTATCTCTAAATAAGTCCTGTTTTCTTTACAGCTTATTTTAAACCTTTGTAGCTTCTCTTCCCATCCTTCCTCCTTGCTTCTCCACTCTACCCTTTTTAGCCCCTTGTCTCTTAATTCTACCTCTTCTGTATTCCTTTTCGCTGTTGCTTTTTTGACATTGTGTTCCACTTTTCACCTTATTTTTCCTATTTAGGTTGTTTTTTTAAGTCTCAAATTCTCCATTCTTTCCCCCTTCCCCTTCTTCTCCAGAAAAAGTTGCTTGTTCATTAAAGATGGCTTCTCTTCATCCAATCTCTTTGTTCTTGTAGTTTCTCATATGTTAGAAATCGCCATTTCTAAAAAATGAAAACGGAGCCAAAGATCCCTTCCCTCTTGTTCCTCTTCTTTAATATTTTCTAAATTCCATTTTCAGTTCATCCACAAATAATGCCATTGTAAAAAAAAATTTAAACAAACCAAAATGATTTTAATCATTCAATAAGAATTTTCCCAAAAGTCCAAAATCACCAAACAATCTGAATACACACAGTCTATTTCATTTAACGCTTTCTTTTTTTCACTTTTCTTCCTGGGGTTGCAATTCAGTTACAAAATTCCCAGTTAAAATATATTTTTTAAGCCCCTGTCACACAGCACCAATGGATGCAAAGAGGATGTAAAATGGAGAGTAACACTTGCCATCCATTGGTTAACGCGATGCTTCTGTTCTGTACTCACTGCAATCCGTTTTTCATACTCTTATCTGTCCAGCATCTGTCTATTGACATTTCATCCGCTCAAAAAGTTTTGAGCTGCCAAAAACTTTTGAGCGGAAAATGTATCCAACACGTCTGTTAGACATCTGCTACACAAACAGGAGAACATCCGTTCTAACATCCGTTGTCATCCGTTACACATACCGCTATGTCCTCTAGGCATCCGCTGCGCATCCGAGCAACTCGCACCTGCTCCAGTGGAAAACGGACACAGGGAGGAAGCAAACAAACACGGAATGGACACGCAGCATTAGTAGCACGGACGGAGAAAGGATGAAGCGGATGCAGCTCGCATACAAAGCATTAAAACGGAAAAACGTTCACATTAGGGGACAATCTTGGACATTTAGGATGTCTGCAGGATGCCAGGAGGATGCAAAGGACACCTAGCGGAAAACTAATATTTCCTATAAAAAGGGGGAGGAACTCACCTGGATCTCACTTTCAGTCCAGCAGCCCTGCTGTGCAGACCTCTTCAGCCTTCATCTGGCTCTTGCTCTTCCACAGCATCTAGTCATCTCCACCATGGATCATCACACACTCCTTTTGGTAGCCACCATCGTTCTACAAGAGTGCGAAGCTATCTACAAGCTCTTTCACCTGTTCTACACAAGAAAAGGAGGCATCCAAGAAGTGTCTGGGTCGAAGATGGATCGGGATAAGAGCTGAGTAGGACTGAATAACAAGCTGATGGTGGAGTCTGAGGAATGAAGACACTCATGCATTCCAGAACTTCATGAGGATGCCGCCAGCCATGTTTGATGAAGTTGTGGAGCGGCTGAGACCCAGGTTGACCAAGCAGAGCCCAACTTCCAGCCCAGGCCTGGACCCTGGGTCAAGGTGGCACTGCACTGCGCCACTTGACCCTCAGGGACTACATACAGGAGCATGCAGTATGGCTGGAGGGTGCCACACAACACATCAGCATTGTGGTCAGAGAAATGGTGCAGGCCATCATCAAAGAATACCTGGAGGAGCCTCTCCCAGCTGCCTGGAGGAGCTCCTCCAGAGCTTCTCCACTGGAAGAAGGCTGGAAGAAAGTTGCGGAGCAGTGTTATCAGAAGTGGAAATTCCCCACACACGTTGGAGCCATAGATGGCAAGCACGTGGCCTGCAAGCTTCAGCCAAGTCAGGGTCCACTTATCACAACTACAAGGGCTTCTCTCAGCATCATCCTCTTCGCCAATGGTGAGATGCAGACTACAAGTTCATGTACATCGATGCTTCAGGCAACGGGTCATCTTCAGATGCCCAGGTATACAACGCCAGTCCACCTCAAGGAGCACTGAACACAACCTCATCATGGGCTTTCCAGATCCAGACCCCCTGCCCACGACACACAAGATGTGCCCTACTCATCGTGGGGGATGATGCCTTCTCCCTCAGAACCTACCTCATGAAGCCCTACACTTCCAGATGCCTCACCCGTGAAGAGAGGATCTTCAACTACAGGCTGTCCAGGGCAGGCGGGTGGTGGAGAACGCCTTTGCAATTCCTGGCCAACAGGTTCCATGTACTTTCTCACCACATGCAACATCACCCACAGACGGTGAGGAGGATCGGGAAGCTTGCTGCATCTGCACAATCTCATGTGAACCCGCTACCCAGTGTTGCCAGAACAGGCTCGTGGACCTCCAACAAGCAATGGGGACATGGAGCCTGGTGAATGGAGGCAAGGGCGAAACCTGATAGACAATGTGGATGGTGGCCCCAAGGCCAACAGAGCTTCACATGAATGGAAGAGAAGCAGCGCAACCTCCTGAACACTGGTGCAACTCCCCAGCTGGAGGCAGTGGAGTGGCAAGACAGGATGGTAGATGCTTAATGGATGCTTCCTTCAGCCTGTCTCATCCCACTGATGAGATTGTGCCATGTATGTTGAGTGGCCCTACAAATGAACAGGGCATTTAATAAAGAGTGTGTTGTTTAGTTGAAATGTGTGGATCGATGTTACATTGTTATTGATAATAAAGGGCCATAGGTGTGGCACTGGGAGGGTGGACCATACCAGTCCCACTATGCTTGCATTGGAGGTTTATCTATCCCACAGCTACTTACCATCCCACAGGTATCCTAACCATCCCACAGCTATTACCCATCCCAAGGGTATCCCTGCCCATCCCACAGGTTATACCTGCCATCACACCGCTATTACCCATCCCAAAGCTTATCCGCTACCCATCCACAGCTATTACCCATCCCAAAGGTATCCCTGCCCATCCCACAGCCTATGACGCCATCCAATAGGTACCCTGCCATCCCAATGCTATCTTAACCCATCCCACAAGCATGCAATGGCTTAAACCATTTCTAAAAGTTTTCCACCAAGACTTTATTTACTAAAAGAACTGAAGCAAGTGTGTGAAGCAAAGATAATCTTTATTATACAAACTTGTAAAAGAAAATGACTCATGTCTCAAGCAAAGATAAAGTTAACAGGTAGCAACCCAGTCTCTGGCACTCTTCTCAGTCACTCTGAGGTGTGCCATAGTCTTCAGGGGTGAAGGTCAGGTCGTGTGGAGTGTCTGCTGCTGGAGTGTTGGCTGAGGCCACATTGGGTGGCCTGGCCCTGAGAGGACAACAGGGGATGGTGTGTGGAGGAAGCTCTCAGAGACTGGCTCAGTCTAGGATGTTGAGAGCCCCTTCGTGCAGGACATGGGTTGTCAGTCCCAAGACCGATGACAGATGTTCTGAGGCCGGCTTGGCTGTGAGGAAGGAGGAGTGGGTATGGGGATGTCTGGTCTGCAGGTGAGCGAGGTGAGAGGTCGGTGGAATCTGTGGCGTGGGTGGCATTAGTGGTATCGGTGGCATCAGTGGTATCGGTGGCAATGGTGGCGTTTGATGTACCTGTGCCTGGACTGGGAAGGGCTGCCTGTGCTGCTGGAGCTCCTGGTAGCCGTAGCCTTGGTAGGTGAGGGCCTGTGGAAAGCTTTGGAAGGGCAGTGACATCACCTGGGGTGGAGGGAGCAAACCCTGGACTGGGTCGGAGCAGGTTCATCTGGGTCTGGAGTGTTGTGAAGAAGACCAGTGATCCTGTCTTGATCCCCCTGGTACTGTGATTCGGACATGTTCATGAGGGTCTGGGTTGATGTAGGTGAGGAAGGGCTTTCGGTTTGAGGATGGTATGTCGGTGTGTACCAGCTGAGAGAGGAGATCTATGCTCTTTTGTTGGTGTCCCTGATCTCCAGCAGGACAGTGTGCTCTGCCTCCCAGTCTGGCTCGCTGCCTGCTTTCTGGTGGAGGTGGAGCTGGGGGTGGATGTGGGTTGGTCACTGGTGAAGTGCCCTCTCCTTGCTCCCACTGCATCAGGGGGTCCTCCATGCCTCGCTCTGCATAGGGAGTGCAGCTGTCACGGGGGGTCTCCGTCATGGCATGCTCCACAGATACCTGCCTGGACACAGGGAGCTGACTCTTGGCCAGAGAGGACTCGCTCTCCTGCGGGCTGCCTGAGAGAGCAGGTTGTCAGAGGGGCTGCTCCTCGTGGAAGATTCACCTCCCAGAAGCTGTACTTGGCCAACATAGTAGGTTCTAGGTCTGTCAGCTTGACCGTGGCTTGCCAGATTTCTTGAGGGCCGCTTCCCGTACCAGGTGTGCATGTGCTTCACCACACCCGAGGAGGGCTCCGAAGTGTAGCCCAGGCTCTCGCCTTCTCTTCCAAGGAGCCTGCTTCCTTTTGGTGTCTTGATAGAGCCTGTGTCCCTTCCGCCATGGATACTCATTCTCCCCTCAGCCATTCCAGCACCCATCCTCATGTTCCTCTTCGATGGAGTGTGCCTCCTCTTCCGTTCATGTGTATGCCTCTTCCTTCCTCTGGCAGGGTCATCTGGGCCCTCATCAGAGGGGCTTTCGAGGTTCTAAGGGCTGCCCACCACACACCAGCACAGCAGCAGCAACAACACAAGTAGCAGGAAAAGCGGAACCAGCAGCACCAGCATCATCATCAGCAGAGTAGCAGACCACAGCTCCAGCAGCTCAGCAGCACCAGCAGGACCAGGAGCACCAAGCAGGACCAGCAGGACCAGGAGCATCAGCAAGCATCAGCAGGACCAGGAGCACCAGGGCACCAGCAGGACCAGCAGGCACAGGAGCACCAGCAGGACCAACAAGGACCATCAGGACCAGGAGCAGCACGCAGAGTAAGCATCAGCAGAAGCCCAGCAACCAGGAGCAGTGCCAGGAAAGCTCCAGCATCAGAAGAGTCAGCCTGAGCAGCAGAAAGCCTCAGCAGAAGCAGAGTCAGGGCCAGGGGGTGGGATGGTGCCCCTGTCCTTCTTGCCAGGGCTGGCAGCAGATGGCAGAGAGGCTTTCCTCTTCTTCTCCACGGTTATTGACTGGCTGGAAGCTGTGTCTGGCAAGCAGTCTTTCCCTCTGAATGGTGAACCTGCTTGCGAGCTGCAATCCTTTTTATATCCATCGGTGGCTGGGCTGACGCAATCCGGCTCCTCCCGCATGCACAGGTGAATGCTCTTAGCATCCGCTATGGCATCCGCTAGGCCATCCGCTCGCATCCGTGATCGCATCCCTTCACATCTGCTCTGTTATCCGCTTCAGCATTCGTTCCTTCCGTTGAGTGTCCACTTTGCTGTGCTCCCCGCCCGGCAAGCCCCCACGGTGTGCCATCCGCTTCCCATCCGCTTCTATCCGCAGGCTTTCCATGGAGCATAGCCGCTTTACATCGCCTGGCTACGTTCCTCCCCCGCCCGTTCCCTTTCCGTTGTTTGTCCGCTCTGCTTTTGGCAAATCGGCGGCACTTTTGAGAGCGTATAACAACAATGGAAAATTTTCTTGTCGCTGTGTCCTTTTACATACGTTTTTGCATGTCCGTCGGCCTATGTGACAGGCCCTTTAGAAGTCCTTGTAATATGATATTGTTCTATTTTTTTAAATTCCAAGCAGTCTCCTCCAGCCAAATCTTAATCTTAATTCTTATCCTCTCCCTTCCTCTCTTATAGCACAATTTTTTTTTTCCAGTGTTCAGAAATCTTTACTTGTCCCCTTAGCATTTAATTTTCCCAGTTTGATTACACTGCTGATGCCAAAGCGGGTTTTTCCAATTTCTCATTCATACTTTGTCACATAAGGAAGGAGATGAGAAAATACAAACGTTTTCCCCTTTGTTCAACTTTCATTCGCGCCTGCTTCCAGATCTTCCTTAAGGACAAATGACCTGCTATTCTTTTTCCAAAAAATTTAAAAATCTCCAGGAGATATTCTTGGATGTTTGTTTTCCTATCCCAGTCAGCCCACTTCCGCAAACGGCGTTCTACAGCTTCCCTCCTGCACATTCTTTTCCGGATGAAAGCTTCTTTGTGGCGGCCATTTCTGACCACTGCTCTGCCGCTTTCGGAAAAGGGAGTTAAGCCAGCTGAGGAGGGGGTGTGTGATTCCTCCCGACCCCTGCTAGGTCTCCCCTGTCTTCAGCTACCTCTACGGAATAGCTATAGCCCCAAAGCCGGTTGGCTTGGGGCACTCCAACGGCGAGCGCAGCAGAAACCATGCACGATCATGGATTCCTGCCGCCGCCGAGCCTTGCAAACTGGAAGTCAGAGGATTCAGATTTTAAATCACTTCCTGGGGTTTAATTAAGGAGACATGTCACAATTTCCAGGAACATCTGCTTAACACTAGTGATGTGAAATTGATGAAGAGAATTGGTTTGTAGCTGACCAGAAAAGCTCATGAGAGCCAAATAATTCAAAAAATGATTCTAATAAGGTAATCCTAAACATTGATTCTATTTGGTGACTCTATAATGCAGTATCTGGATATACAGGTACTGTAGACTTAAACTGTGATAGCTTTCAGAAGCTACAATTAACCAATGTTTAGTGTAATAGGAAACCACAGGGAGCCTTAGACTTACCAACTTTGCCAGCAGGCCTGGGGAAGTCAAGAGTGTGATGAAGCCCATCAAATGGTATATTTAATTGTGTGCTGACACCAGGGGTGGCTAGGTAGGTTTTTTTTTCTCCTCATGATGTGTTTTTACTGTTTGTAAGCCACCCAGGGTTGCTGTGAGCAAATAGATGGCTATATAAATTATCTACATAAATAATAAATAAAAAAATAAACAGTTCCTTTCCTCTTCATTTTTGATGCATCGAAGAAAGACATGTGCTTTCAGCTTTGTTTAATCAAATCCAGTCCAAACTGTTATTACTGTGATCCATGGTTTGCTTGAAACATGCCAAAGTAAAGATATTAATTATAAAGCTGGCCTGCTTCAATAATTATAGCGAAGACTAGTCATAAATTAAGGTTCAGATATACTTAAATCATAGCTAATCTCACAAAGGATAGAATAGCTGAATTCCAGTTTATATTTAAACCATAATATGGTCTACTTGGTAGCCTCCCATTTTCATTTACAGATCATCATTTGTGGCAGAGCATTAAGTGTAAACTTTTATGGCATACTCAACAAATCATATTTAAAGCAAACTATGATTTAGTTCAATAAGTGAGCCTCTCTAATTTTAGCTTATAAACTGATTTGAAGAGAATTAGGAAGAGAACATGGAAGCCCAAAGCTGAGCTTAATTCCTATTGAAGAAAAGCATAGTTCATCATGTAAATGCAATCATAGGTTTCATGACATTGTATTTATGGATCATTGGCAATTAATGTAGGCCATATATAAGTACAATTATACCAGATTATCAATATGAAAACTTAACCAGTATTTTCAGTCACATACATGTACTTTATGTTGTGCAATCCATACATCACAATGAGCCATGGTTTATTGAGGAAATCATAGTTGCAGGTTCATAAATAACTTAGTCATGAAGTATTATTCACAAACAATGTCTGAGTTCAGACATCATGAAAATCTAGGTCAAACTAACCACATTATATTTTATTATAGACTTTGAAGTCTATGTAGGCAGGCAATGTACATTAATGAGAAGAGTTGAATATTATCTACAGTAATCTTTAGAGGCAGTCTGTACATAAAAAAAAAGTTTGGTTTTTTGCAGCACATTTGCAAAAAAGCAATCATGCTGATCAGAGACTATGTTGCTTCAGAAACAAATCCTGCATCGGTATATCTCCATGTATTTTTTAGACTGCCATTGTTACAGAAAGCATAAGCATGATTTTTTTCATGGAACTGACCACAGGGAAAACCTATCTCTTGGTCTAGATAGGTTAAGATAGCTTAAGATAGCTTAAGCTGGAACATCCATGGTATATGTTTGACTATTTTGATATGTAATTCAGACTCACTTATTTAAATCACATCATTGCTCCTTAAACATGTTATTTTGACATAAAACCAAAATAGGACAAGAGTGGAGCAAGTTCTTAATACGTAGATATCTTTTTCATCGGTGTTTAATTTCAGCATAATACAGCATGGTTGACAGAAAACCATTTTGTAGATATTCCTTGAAGTATCCAATAAACATGAAAAAAATATTTTTAAAAAAGATGGTGTGTATGTCAAAAAATTGAAAGTGGTAACCATAACTGTGACTAATCATGCTACCATCTTGGCTAAAAAAATTATTTATTTATTTGTATCCCACTTTTGTTATTTTTACAAGTAACTAAAGATGGCAAACATATCAAACATACCTTCCTCCTCTTATTTTCTCCACAACAACCCTGTGCAAAAAGTTGGGCTGAAAATGACTGGCCAACCACCCAGCTAGCTTTCATTACATAAGACAGGACTTGAATTCACAGTCCCCTGCTAAATGCTAAAATATGTACTGGTATCAACTCCAACTTTGTGGCTATATATGAAAGTTGGAATCCATAGGTTAGTGGTAGTTCCATGTGATAGCTTTATAAGTTGTAATAAGAGAAGACCCAGAGATAAATTTTGGAAAGTATGGACAATATTCTGAATAAATATGATCTGGGATTTTTTTTAAAAAAATGCTTTGTTGGGTTTAATTTTATTAATATTTTATTTTATTTATTTTGCTGCATAAAATAAAAAAAATGGATTAGAATAAGATAAAATTAAAACTGATTGGGCCATGTAAAGCAAAGGGGGCATTCAGCAGGTTGTGACCAGATCTGGAAAACCAATAGCAAAGATTTTGAGTAGTTCAGAGAACCAGCAAACACTGTTTCTGATTGGCCCCACCCCCTCTATTCTCTGCCTTCTAAGTCACAGCTGATCAGCTGGGTCTTCTTTTGTTGCCCTGCACAGGAGAATGGAACTGGAAAGCAGGTTAGTGGGGTGAGAAGGGAATGGGATTTTGCAGTAACTTCCCCCTGGAGTGGAGTGGGAAGGGGGATTTTATAGTATCCTTCTCATGTCATGCCCACTAAGCCACACCACACCCACAAGCCACCAAGCCACACTACACCCACAGAACCGGTAGTAAAAAAAAAAATGAATCCCACCACTGATGTAGAGACCCAAGAATGAATGAAAATGTAGAAAAAACAACCCATTTGTTTCTTATCCTGCATATATAAACCTCTTAATGCATATGCATGGAAAAGGGATGGGTCTAAAAGCTTGATTCGTGTCATTGTAATGAAATAATTGAGAAAAATAGTGAAGGGTACAAAGAGGATGAAAGGGACAAATTATTATCATCATATGGTAGCTCCAAAAGCAGGTTTGGGTAAAAATGAGCATGAAAGAAAAGAAAAGTGAACAAAATACTCTAGATTAAAATAACCTATCAAAAATATCCAATTCTAGGATAACCTCAGAAATAGAAAATATAGTCCTTTATTTTAAACTCATAGAATGTAGGGTCAAAGGGGACTTCACAGATGGTGTAACCTAACCCTCTACCCAGTGCAGTCATCTGCTACACTGTTCTCAGTGAACATCCTTGATGGCTTACCTCTATGTGAACACTTTCAATGAAAGCAGGGGTGCTGGGAGCTCACAGGGGCTCAGGAGAGCCCCTAGCTAAGACTCTATGGAGCTCAGAGAGTGCCCAATAACCTCAGGAAGACAAGCAGCAAGGGAAAGCTTTTAATAGGCTTAATTGAACTTCTGGGCATTCAGCCAAGAACATTTCACACCTTGAAAAAGTGTTGCAAGCTACACAAACAATGGACTCAGTGCTTGAGAGGGAGAGCCATTGAGAAAATCAGATAACATAGCCACTAGCCTCCAAGGATACTAATTCCCAAATAATAAGAATCACATAACTCACCAGAAACTCCACTAAGACTCCAAGATCCTTCTCACAGTCACTGCTGTGAAGCCTGGTTTCACCCAGTCTTTTATTTAAGTATTAAATGCATGAAATAAGAAACAACTTTTTTGTATATATCTTTTTTTAGGTAATTAGGGCAAAGAAGTGACATCGAGTTGGTCACACTCACACAGTCACATGACCACCCAGCCACAGCCACCCAGCTATTAGGGCAGAGAGTCCTTGCTAAAAAATTTGAAGCCCACCCCTGAATGAAAGTCCACCACTTTCTGAGACAATTTATTCCAGGGGTGTCAAACTGAAGGCCCACAGTCTAGATCTTGCCTGCGGGGTGTTTAAATCTGGCCCATGGGACTGCCCTGGAAACAGTGAAGGACCGGCTTCTGCCAGTGAAAACAGAGGTTGGGACGGTTTGCATAGTCCTCCATTTTAGGCTCCATTTTCAGCCATGATGGCCTCCTGCAGCACTCTGCCAGTGAAAATAGTGCCCGAGGAGGCTGCCCACAGGCCGCCCAGGCTCCATTATTCTGGCAGAGGGCTACAAGAGGCCATTGCAGCTCAAAACATAGGCTTAATGATTGATGTCAAGCTGGCCATGCCCCCCTGCCCCCCTCTCCCCGAGGTCACACACAACCCTGATGCAGCACTCAATGAAATCGAGTTTGACACCCTGATCGATTCCATTGTCGAACAGCTCTTGCAATTAGTTTCCCTAGAGCCCAATCAAAATTGACTTCCTTGTATTTTACATACATTGTTCTTCTCCTTCTGGAATAATGCTGAACAATTCTGTTGTACATGAGAACCTTTCAGATATTTGAAAAAAAACATCTCTTCCATGACCTTCTCTTTTTTTTTTCTCCCAGACTAAACATATCAATACAACAATTCTCCCAGAATTCCTCCTAAATTTTTATTTCCAGGCATGTCATCCTCTTGCTTGCTTGCTTAGGACACACTTCCATATATTAACATGCATTCTAAAGTGCAGAATCCAGACTGGATGCAAATTCTATCTATGCTTTGACCCATGCAGAATAGAAGGGAGTTATTACTCCCTGGTGCTATATTTTAGTAGCCTAGAACTGCTTTTTATTTTCTTGTTGCAATTGGTATCACACTGTTCTGTTGGTAAGACATTAGGATATTCAGAATCCTTTTGTACAGACTGCTTGCTGAAAACAAGAAAAAAGTTTTAAATTAATCCCACCAGAGAATGAATGGAAAGGGAAAGTAAGGAAAAAGGATTTGATAGCTGCCTGGAACAAACTGAAAATAATTATGTGACAGAGTTGTAGAAATGTATAGAGTTAGACTAATGGAAACTGTGGAAAGGACACCTGACTGTGCATGACAAATATACATATAAGAACACAGATTCCTGCAAAAAAATCAAAGGTGAAAGTTAGTGTATAATGTCAGTAGAAATAAAACAAGAGATGCAAAGAATGCAGTCAAAGAAAACATGGTATAATTAAGATTAAAAGAATAGAAAATGCAAAGCAATTTTGATTGACAGTATTTGTCTCAAAACTGTGCAAGGGAGACTAAGCAAAAAAACATTCAACACATCAAATGCAATTAAAAATAAAACTGTTGGTATGACATGGGATGAAGCTTAAGTGAGAGAAGGCTAGAAGGAATGTTTTAGAGATTTATCTGAACTGATAGGTCAAAGAGTGAAATGAATGTTATAAATACTATTGTCCAAAAATTGATGATATGGGAAGGGAAGGAAAGGGAAGAGAAAATGAGGAAAGGAGAGAAAAATCAAAGATTGTAGTAAGAACAGTGAGTTAAATCTGCCTGGGAAGATTTTGCTTCACAACCAAGAAGCTTCTTCAATTCTTGTGTGTAAATTACTCTGCTAAAAAAAGCCAATGCAATCCAGGAATGCATTATGAGAGGGATAGAATCAAGATCAGAGCATATGGAATGATAGTATTTATAATTATTTAGTATTTATAATTATTAAATACTTGAAATATTGCAACCACTTTTGGTTGCCACATTATAAAAAAGAAATTGAGGCTCTGGAAAGAGTGCAGGGAAGATCAACAAAGATGATTAGAGGGTTGGGGGCTAAAACATATGAAGGACAATTTCAGGAATTGGATCAGAGATGGTATTCAGCAGGTTCTGACCAGTTCTGGAGAACCGATAGTGGAAATTTTGAGTAGTTCAGGGAACTGGCAAATACCACTTCTGACTGGCCCCACCCCATTTATTCTCTGCCTCCCAACTCCCAGCTGATCAGCAGAATCTTCTTTGGTTGCCCTGCACAGAAGAACAGAGCTGGAAAGCAGGTTAGTGGGGTGGGCAGGGAATGGGATTTTACAGTCTCATTCCCCTGCCATGCCCACCAAGCCATGCCCACAGAACTGGTAGTAAAAAAATTTGATCCCACCACTGCTTCCCCTCCCCTCCCCTCTTCATTAGGCTAAGGGATCCAAATATGGGAAGGGAATGGGATTTTGCAGTAACCTTTCCCCAGAGTGGGGTGGGAATGATTTTACACTATCCTTCCCCTGCCTTGCCCACCACACCACACCCACCAAACTATGCCCACAGAACCAGTAGTAAAAAATATGGAATCCCACCACTGAATTGGATATATCTAATTGAGTGAAAAGAAGGACTAGAGGTAACATGATAGCAGTGTTCCAATATTTGAGGTGCTGCTACGAAAAGGAGTGGGGATCAACCAATTTTTCAAAGCGCCAGAAGGCAGGACATTAAAAATGGATGGAGACTAATCAAGGTTACCTTCAGAAGTTGTGGGTGTAGGCTTTTAGGAAAAGACTGGACAGGCACTTGTCCCAAATGGTATGGGGTTGGACTAGGTCCTCCAAGGTCCCTTCTAAGTCCATTATTTTCTTCTCTTCTACATGCAAGGAAATGGAGATTAAAGCTGAATGTATACATCCAGGAACCAGTAGCTGCAACAAGTCTATTTTTCAAAAATGTCACAAAGATAAATTTGAAATAATTTTTAAGGTCAATGGAATATGACACAAGATGCAAGGCCTCTTTCCTAGGAAGATTTGTTTGATTGATTTTGATCTGTTTTTGAACAAACATCAATTACAGCTCCTAATTTCTACACAGCGATGGCCATGTGGTAATTTTAACATAGACTCTTTCAACCTGATGCTCTCCAGATGCTCACAACTGGGTTGGTCTAAGTTGGAGCCCTTGGCAAATTGCTCTGTAAAGCATCTCCAAGCAAACTGGTGCTTTGCAACATATTGAACAGGAGGGCTTCAGATTAGACCACCACTGGCCCTGAAAATCAATGCCTTTTCATAGGTATCTTTGGTTTTTACACACAACATTACACAATGAATAATAAGTCCCCTACAACCTTGGGACCCTCTTTTATGTAAAGAAGAGAAAGATGAAAGCTATGCTGGACTAGGCATACATAATTAGTGAGATTTTACTGAAAATAGATGTTACTGAAAATGACCTTTTCATAATAATGTAACAAAGACTCAATGTCTCTCTGAGGCTTTCAGTGATAAAAAGTTATAGCCACACTCGAGCACAGTAAATTAAGCCTGAAGCTAGTCTTTTGTGAACTAAAACCTCATTCTCTGTTAATCCAAGCCAATCTATAGTTGTCAGGGAGTTCAATTGCAAATTATAGCCCACGCATCTTGTTATGCCACAATCTGTTTTAACCAAGTAAAGTCATGTCTTTAGAAAATCCAAACTTTTCTTGGTTTTCAATTCCTTCCTTTCTAGTTAATTGTGTTTTACATTTTTGGATAATTAAGAGTTGTGCAAAACTTGATAAAGCACGAATCATGCTTTTCAGAAAATATGCCAGCAATCCGAGTTAACTAAATGGAAAGAGAGTTGCAAAGTTTTGTTTGTTTGTTTGTTTTAATCTGTACTTGTATGGCCTATAGGAGAAGACAAGTGCCCATGTGTTTTCTGTGCAAAAAGACACTCAGATCTCAAGAAAATATCGGAGAGTTTAAAACTTAACTAATCAAAAAAGCTTAAAGAGAATATACATCTGAAAGAGTTGGAGGCAACCCAGAATCATTGACTGAGATGGGTGGCTACAGAAACTGGACAAATAAATAAATAAGTGTCAATCTTACATTTCAAAAGTAAGGTTTTCAGAAAGCAATTTCTGTTGGTTTGAGACAAAAAAAAGACCTCCAAGGTCCTTCCAACTCTGTTATTCTATTCTATTCTATAATAGAACCTAATAGGTTCCATCTTTGGTGGTTCTGAAGAATATAGGAAGAGCAGTGATCCAATGACAATTTTATTTAATTATTTAATTTAATATGACTTTCAATTTCATTGTATACATGTTGTGCATTGACAATAAACGTTTGATTTGATTTAAACCTATCGTAATTTAGTTCAGAATCTCTTCTTGAAAACAGCATTCCTGCCTGAAACATTTCAAATGCTGATAAAGGAGAGGGTAGATTTACACTGGATGGGAATAGGTTTTCTCCGTGCTTAATAAATAAGTAATTCAACAAATGAAGCCTATTATATACTGCATGCAGCCTTCAGTTTTCACCAACAAAGCCCAGAGGTCTTCAAGAAAACAGTTCTCTTTGCATTTTGAAGGTGCAAATTTTTATTTTTTTGAATTATTATGAGTCAGAAGACTTTATTTTTCAAATATCATCCTTCTTTCAAATTTGCAGCCCTATTTTCTACGTAAAATGTGTCAAAGATATTTAGGAAAATGAGTATGTGGTGGTACTGCAATTAAAACCATTTGAAATATTGAATATGAGTTTTGTGCTAAAATGATTGTAAAGCATATGATTGTCAAGCATAAAATGATTGTAAAGCATTTTTCTACTAACTTTCCCTTCGGTGGGGGTGAAAAATGCTAATAAATGCACTGACTCACTAAAAGATTATTTTATGGTGGAAATGATATGAATTGCAAACAGTCTGGTCCATATGTCCCTTACTCCCTCCAGTGGCAATCCCTGTGATTTTATAGTAGGAACACGAGCTTGTCAAGGCAAACAGAATGAACTTAGTTAGCCAAGCTGTGCAAGACAGCACAATTCACTGAAATTTGTAGCAGCTGGAGAATATGTAGAACTGTTTTACAATCTTGTTTCTTATACTGCTTTGTATTAGCTATGTATTCATAATACTTTTAATGAAAATAATTCCACCATGAATGGGAATTCATAGATAAATGGTGTTGATACAACAATTCACTTGATTCAGGAAATGCATTCAGAGTTTTTCCTTATTATTTAGTGAAAACAAAAACAAATATATTCTTACATACACACATACATGCACACAAATACAAAATCTCCCTCTTAGTTCAATCATTAATTAAGAGTTAATGAATCATCCTATATGTTGAGTCATTAATATGTAATGATTAAAGCAATTAAACCAATAAGTTGTGTGTGTATGTGTGTGTGTGTGTGTGTCTTTGTTTGTTTTCTCAAGTTTTCGTGGGTACTTACATGCATGGCATTCTGCTTTGTTCGGGTATTTTCCCACTTCATTACAGTTGTGCTTTTAAAGTTGTATCAACATTTCAGCAGAATCTCTCCTGCCATCTTCAGGCTTCTGTATTGAATTTGTCTGTGAGTCAGGCTTTCACAGCCATTTCTGTTTTAAATTTGGTGCTAGGGGCCTACTGCTGTCCAGAATGGGTTTTTTTTATACATCCTGATTGGTTGGGAATCTTGGGTCTGTGTTTATTCGTCTTGGAGTTTGCTGTGTCTCGTGCTTGATTGGTGTTTTCTAAATATCTTCTGTCTGTTTTGTAGCTTTCTTATTTTGTCTTGTATGGCTGACAACATTGTGTTTCCTGTATTTGGAGACTTTTAGTGCAGCTTGGCTTCGAGTAAATGGATGGCTATCATTTATCACGGAAGCTAGGTCTTACTGGATGCCTGGTTGGGATGTGCTTGAGCCTGGAGAATATCCGGGGGGGGGAGGGGGATAAATCTGTTTGTGCCAGGTGTTTGCCTGCTTGTGGATTGTGAGAGAGTTTTTTTTGTTTGTGAGCCACAAGGCTTCCAGATAATTTGACAGTGCTTTGGATGGAATCATCTCTTCTTATTCATGTCTTTCAGGTCTTTTTTCAATCTCTATGGCTTTTCTGATGATTCTGTGGCTTGGGGTTTTTGGTTTGCCATTGAAGTTGATGCTATGACGCTGTGGCTTTCATGAATGTTGGACTAGTGAGGAAGTGTGTTCCAGCTTTTTTTACTGACATTTTTGTGTTCATCCAGGCGGGGACTTTATTCTTCTATTGGTCTGTCCATATGTATGCAGCAGGGCAGGCATGCATTAGGGGACTTCCGTATATGCCTTTGGTTTTCCAGAGATCAGTTTTATCTTGGGGTTTCGGTAAGGTGATATGGCTGCTATTTTTCTGTCTATCTTTGAAGGCAGTTTGATGTGATGCCTGTTGTAAGTATCGTTACTGATTTGGTCTGGTAGTAACTCTTATAGTAGGGGCAGGACTGATGGTTCCATTGGTCTGTTCAACTTCTAGGGTCTTCCATTATGTCTGCATGATGTGTTTTCTGGATCAGGCCCTGCTGATTTTTTGCTTTTGTGGAAAGGCCAGTCAGCAGTTCAGTACTTTAGTCAGGGTGCTATGTCGTCAGTCTTTATGCGTTCTTGTCTAGCCAGGTTGTTTGGTTCTTGGTGATTAGTGTTTTTGGCACAGAGTTTATCTGTGCTGGGATTGGTGGGTGGGATTGGGGTTGAGGTTGCGGTTGCTGTGGTGTTTTCTTCGGTATATATTGGTGTGTCCTAGTGTGCCACTCTGTTTTATTTGTAGAATTAGTGACATCTAGGAATCGGTAAGTTGTTTGTTTGTTTCTGTTTCCATGGTGAACTTGATTTTAGGGGATCGTGTGACTGTTTAGGTGTGTTAGGTATAAATTTTCTTTTCTATGAGGCCAAATAAACAAAATGTGTCATCAGATTGTATCTATAACCCATAGAGTTGGTGCGGTGAACAATTGGCTAGGGCATGTCTGGAATTCAAAATTCTTGCCAATTGAATTTACGGTTTGCGCAAATGACAGAGTGACAGTGGTTGATCCCATAGGGGCTCCTTCAATTTGGGCTTGTATCTTTTTGTCCTTTGTATATAAAATATGTGTTGTTGTTAAGCCAGTGTTCTGTTAGTTCCATGAGGTCGTTTAAGCTGGGTTGGTAATTTATTTTGATGATTTCAAGAGTTTCTTCTATCGGGACTTGAAAGTGAATAGTGAAACCACGTACAAAACTTACAAAGGCAGATCTGCTTTGTTGGCCAACGTGTAAATCTTTGATCATTTCCAAGAGGTGGTATGAGTTTTGTACATGTGAAGCTGCTGCTTCAGCATGGGGCTGTAGCTGCTTTCTAGCTTCTGGAGGGCCATCAGAGCCCAGAGAAAGTGTTTTTGCCCTCCCACAGGCCCAGGGGAGGTCTCTGGACCCTTGGGAGGGTGAAAAATGGCCTTCCTGGAAAAACCGGAAGTGGCAAAATGGGCCTATTACCGTCTTCCAGTGGTCTCTTTCTATCTCTATCTATCTATCTATCTATCTATCTATCTATCTATCTATCTATCTATCTATCATCTGTGTAATATGCAGGTAGTCTTCAACTTATGACCACAATTAGGACAGGAAGTTTCATCACTAAGTGAGATATTTCATCACTAAGTGGGAATCACACCTAATTTTGCAGCCTTTTTTGCTCTGGTCAGTAAGTGAATGTGGCTTCCCCTGTTGACTTTGCTTATCAGAAGCTGGTTGGGAAAGTCACAAATAATGACCATGTGATCTCTGGACACTGTAATCATCATAAAAACATGCCATTTTCCAAATATAAGTCACTTTTTAGCAATTCTTTAGCTAGAATTGCAAGTCCTGGCAAATCTCCATATTATACACCAGGTTTATCTGGAGCAGTGCAACCTCATGCACAATGAAAGATGGTAATTCTACAAAGACCAAGGAGCCTCAAACTAGACTGAAGCCATCAATAATTTACAGCATGATCCACAGGTGCTTTCTCAGAATTTCTTCCAAAATATGCCACTTTAGGGATGCAGCATTCATGAATATCCAGTGGGGTGAAGGGCAAGGAGCAAACAATGAAACATGCATCACAATACCAACTCTGTCCTTTATGGACTCATTGTGGCTAGCTGCAGGTGCCTTGGTATTAGAAGCTGCACTGTGAATAAAATCAGTCTTTGGCTTCCTGGTTTATTCAGTCTTATTATAAAGCAGAGATTCTCTAAGGTTGGTCCACAAAACTTTTCTTATAACTCTGAATTGTCATTAAAATGGCAAGTCAAGAACTATATATATTTACAGACCCCTCATATCCTGGACATAAAATGTTTTAACTCCTACCCTCAGAACGACGCAATAGAGCAGTGCACACCAGAACAACTAGAAATAAGAACAGTTTTTTTCCCAAATGCTATCACTTTGCTAAACAAATAATTCCCTCAAAATTGTTCAACTATTACAAAGTCTGCACTACTTTTACTATTAATCTTCTCATCATTCCTATCGCCCATTTCCTCGCACTTGTGACTGCATGACTGTAACTTTGTTGCTTGTATCCTCATGTTTTATATTGATTGTTTCCTAGTATGATTTGATTACTTATTGTACCCTATGACTATCATTAAGTGTTGTATATTATGATTCATGACAAATGTATCTTTTCTTTTTATGTACACTGAGAGCATATTCACCAAAGACAAATTCCTTGTTTGTCCAATCACACTTGGCCAATAAAGAATTCATTCATTCATTCATTCATTCACTCATTCGTTCATTCATTCATTCATTTTTTTTTTGTAAACTTGGGGAGGGATCAATCTTTCTAGAATCTCCTTAACACTCTGCTAATATCTGAGACAATCTAGCAAAAAAAAAATCAATATAAAGGTCTGTTACACAAAGGCATACAGAGAGGTGAAAAGCCACTTCTTATTTCACAGCAAGGACAACTACAAAGGGAATGCAGCAGTATAATTGATAGACATGGTTACATTTAAAAAACAATAAAAGGGAATGCTGGAGCTTCAGGGTAAACTTTTCAACAGTGGGGAATATGAGATTAAAATCTCTGTGTAACTTTCTCTTCAATTTATTTTATGATGCTAGCATATCTTGGACTTCCTTAAGGAAATAATGTTATTATATCTTTTCAACATCATTCTCATATAGGAAGCCAGATTTAATCTATCATAGCAAGATGGAGGAACCTACATCCTTCAGTTATTGCTGAATTATAGGTCCCAGCTGACCAGATACAGTGAGTTGTACTTTAATAACTTCTGGAGGGTTAGGTGTTGCTCATATCTGATTTGGCTATTGAGACTTTAAATATGTAGATTTACTGGCCCTCTTTGCATAACATTTCTACCTGGTTTAACAGGAGACAGCGTGTAACTCAACCAGGAAAACTGCTGAATTAAGTGATTCAGTCAATCAGTTCAAAAGGGACTTGACTCATCTCCAAATGGACCCAATACAGCTCAGAACAATAGCTCATGTGGGCAACTGGATTATTCAAGGTGTGGCCTCTTGTTTCTGTAACAGAGGAAAGTAATATAGATTGATTATAAAATATATTAGACTAGATATTAGACTTTGGTAATGTTTAAGGTGCCAAGTTAGAGATTGTGACTTTTGGCACAAAGCTGGCTGGGAGACGTGGACTAGTCCCTTTCTCTCCCTAGTTGTTCAAAGAAGCCAATGGCAAAGTCACATCTGAAATCTTGGCCAAAAAACCTGCAGGGATTTTTCAAGACAGTTGCCAGGAGTCAAATGTGACTTGAGGGGGGAATAAGAAAAGAAGAAAGGGAAAGTTGTTCTTAGAATTGTACACAGAAATTATAGTGCTGTTTTGAAGCCTTTTCATAATCTTAATTTCTCTGTGCGTGGAGAGAATGAGAGGGGGAGAGGGAGAAGGGGAGAGGGAGAGGTAGGGAGAAGGAGAGGGGGAGAAGGAGAGAGAGGGAGAGACAGAAAGACAGATCTTATATACTGTGAGGTACGTTTCAAAAATCTGGCTGGCACTGGAAGTATTTATCTGCTCCTATCTTGTTATGGTCCAGATTTGTATACCCCAAATAACAGCCACTACTGATGTAGACTATGGAAGGCATTTGGAGGTGTAGTAGATTGTAATTTGTTGAGATAGTCAAAGTAAGTGCTACTTAGTTCTGGGCATTTTTTTAAAATATATATTTCAAATTATCTTATTTGCCAGACCTTTAATAAATTCATGTTTAGGATCATGTTTTAATCGGTAGATCATGTTTTCATGGGCAAATCTCCACCTGTAATTTTAAGGGAGTGAGATATTGCTTTCAAGTTTTTTCTATTCATTTATTTTTATTATTTTTGAAATAGTATAAGCTCTTTTGGAAGACAGAAGTACATAAGTTCAAAATAGGTATGAACTTTCATGTATGATCTTTTGAACAAATTGCACACCTGAACACTCTCACCAGCAACGATTCCACATCTTACAACTGGCTGTGTGGCTCTCGCAAATCCCCAAGGGGGATTTAAATGAATTTTAAAATATGAAGGTGCCTTCATATTCATGTGCAATGTTACTTGGTGTTTTCAAAGATTATCAGTTCTAGTGTTTGGGCTAAATTACATTGGGGATTATCAGGAATTATATATGTGTACTGGATCTCAAACTAATAACCCAGGAGAAACAGATAGAGATGTAAGGTGCAAGGCTATATTTATTTTATTTATTTATTTTTGTCAATTGCTTACAAGATAATAGGTATAAGTAAAAACATAGTTATGAATACATGGATACATATAGAAAAATAAAAAACTAAAAGAAGCAAAAGGACAGGGACGGTAGGCACGTTGGGCGCTAAATGCACGCCCCGTACAGCTCTTAGAAAGGGGCGAGGTTCCCATAGTAGACAGTGCTAAGGTGTAAAGTTTTTGGGGTTTGGGGAAAAACTACAGAGTCCAGGTATAAAAAAAGAAATATTTCAGATATAGAGCAACTCGGTTTGCTGAAAGTCGTATTTCCTGAAATCAAGTTTGGTCAATTACCTTTGAGTTTTGTATCTATTGTTTGCTCTTGTGTTGTTATGGATAAGCTGAAGTATTCATGTGACAGGTAGGACCATGCAATGTATGTATTTATGTACTAATAGTTAGATCAGACGAAGCGGCGTAGTTTCTAGGTTTCTCAGTATAGATTCAAGTGTGGTGGCATCGGTATTCTGCAACAAGTAGAGGAGTGAGAACTCTTCTTAGTGGAAATATTTCTGGACTTTTCAACTGTGTTAATAACTCAGATCATCATGTGGGTTCCAGACTGACGAGGCTGTATCAAGTATTGGTCTGAAATGTTTTGTATGCTCTAGTTCGTAAGTGTAATATTAACGTAGACGGAAAAAGCTATGTAAGATTAGGTTAACAACTCTTAACGCTTTTTGGCTATGTAGTCCCAATGGGGTTCTAGCACTTAGGTCATTAGACATGAGTATTCCCGGTCCTTGACATGAGTTTGGAATCATCACAAGGTCTTGCACTATTCAGCTATTTTATTTATTTTTTCTTGTCAATTATATACTTACAGAGCATTTTTTTGTTGAGATTTGAAGTTGCCATTTGATTGACCATTCTGATACATAGTCAAGGTCTTTTTGAAGGGTAGCAGTATTGTCTATATCACATGGATATAACCTCTCAGATGCTGTTGAACTACAATTCCTGTGATACACATCAACTAATAACAAACTAATGTTTGAGTCAGATAGAGCAAGATGGGTTTGTATTAATGTAATGGCAAAGAAGGAAGAAAGAGGTATCTAAGATATTGGCTCCTGATCATTAAGATAGAAGCTGTCTGTTACATGATCCTTAATATAAGCACATTAGATTCATACAGTGGACATAATTAACTTAACTTGTGCCACTGGAAAGCTTTAATGGAGGATTAGATAAACTAAGCAAATTCATAAGAGGATAATGCAGTCGGTATTTGTAAGCCATAATGGTTCAATGAAATATCCATTTTCAGAGAGATAATAAGCTGCTTTATTATAATTTCTGGGTCACATCACAAGAATTGGGAACTTGTTTTTATATTTGTCATAAAACCTCGACCACATATGTTCTTAATTTCATAACAATAAGAAAAACATTAAAAAACCTTCCTTTTAAAATGGGTTTGCATATAAGGATTAGAAAACTTCATTCAATATGTAGAATGCAAAAAATGGAGAGAACATTACAAGAACCACCTGACATTTCATTGCCCTTAACAAAAGTACATCTATCCATGTTTGTCCAATCTCTGGAAATGGATTTAGCAATAGCAACACTTAGATTTATATACCACTTCACAGAGCTTTATAGCCCTCTCTAAGCATATTGCCCCCAACAATCTGGTGCCTTATTTTATCGACCTCCGAAGGACGGAAGGCTGAGTCAACCTTGAGCCGGGGGAATTGAACTAGCTTGCAGTACAGCATTCTAGCCACTGTGGCACCACAGCTCAACTAGTGATAGGAAAGGTGGAAGGAAAGAGAAGAAGAAAAAAAGCAGCAGCAAGGTGGATGGGTTCAGTTACATGGGAAATGAGTGCACCAATGGAAGATTGAAATAATAGATTAAAGATTAGCATGAAGAAAATCTAGCTATCTTTTCTTCTTTTGCGACTAGGGGACAAAAATGACTGGTTGGCAGATAATCAATTGACCGATTTAGCCAAATATCAATGATCCCCAAGAGAGGTGCCCTTGTGTGGCTCCAGTCTCTCTCTCCTCCACATTGTCCAAAATTCTTCCAAAATTGGACAATGTGGAGACTTTTCTTTTATTACTTTTTAGATCTTTTCTTCTCTCTCCTGGACGTACTCACTTTATAGTCCTTTCACTTTCTTGAATGTAGCCTGTTACATTCAAAGTATGACCATCAGCTCAGGAAAAAAAATCTACTTACCCTTGACTAAATGAAGTTGATCGTGTCTGGACTCCCAATGACTCACAGGTCCCAATGACCAATAGGTGACAACATCTGTATCTTTTTGCAGCATCTTGTGCTTATTAAGAATGTAGATGAATTAAAATCTGATGAAGGAGAATATTTGTAGCTCAAAGTTGATGTGAGGGGTCTTGGTGCTGTCTGAGCTTACTTGTTTTCTTGCAGATGTTTCATTAGCCAAATTACATTAAGAATAGAATAAGAGAGTTGGGAGGGACCTTGGATGTCTTCTAGTCCAACCCCATGCTTAGACAGGAAACCTTCTCCCATTTCAGACAAATGGGTTATCCAATCAGGGTTGCCATCTGGCCGTTTTTCTGGCCAAATTTGAGAAATCTGGCCATATAGAAATCTATTTGGCTGTGAAAAAAATCATGTCTCCAGCCAAATATATTTGGCCGGAAATTTGACCGTATGAAAGTTGCTTGGCTGTGAAATTGAAATTTTGGCCGAATACTGGTTTTCAGTACAATATATTGATATGAAAATGACTGTCAGATCGTCTGAAAACCTCTGAAAAATGACGCGATACACAGGCCGAAACCTTCTGACTGTGAACAGCACTGCGTAATATAAGCGGATGTTAATCCGGATGTAAACATCTCAGTATTGGATTGTTTTCTTGGCAGCCGGAATACGTGACCAAGAGAATACACCTGTGGTACATGTAAGCTAGCTAAATGCATTGTGCGTGTACTCTGCATGCAGGTAAGGCAGCTATGTGTAATGTGTACAGCTATGTGTAATATACAGCACATGTATATTAGCAAGCGGAAGCCTTACACTAGCATTAGCCTTGTCCCTAGCCATATTTTATGCCGTATTTACCTCATATTTCACATTGCTACATTAGAAGTACTCTTTATTTTCATGTAATTATTGGGATAATTCCTCTCTTTTTGAAAAGATGGTTACTGAGCATTCAGTTTTCATAAGGATTCTATATATAATTGTTATTTTTTATTTGTTTAGTGATTATATTTTTTCAATCGGGGGGGAAATCCCCCTAAAAACCTTCATGCCCTAGCTCCCCCCTCCTCAGGATCGCTGCATTTGGCCCTGAGCTTTCCAAATGGTAGTAGCGGTTATTTGAAGTGAGCTGCCTAGCCTGGATATGAGTAAAGAAACGCAGAAATTCCAATGACGTCACATCACGTTGTCAAATAAAGACTATTTTTTATGATTTGATTATTTAAAAACAGTTAAAAAAACAAAAAACAATATATCCTCATGTTATATTGCATAAANCAGAGCCAAGCTGCGATCTGGCAACCCTGATGACAGGGGGGCATTTTTGCCTTCCCCAGGCTCCAGAGGCTTTGCTCGAGCCTCTGAGAGGGTGAAAATGGCCTTCTCTGGGCTCCAGAGGCCCCCCAGAGGCCAAAAATGAGCCTGTTTCCAGCTTTCTGGAGCCTCCTGGAAGCCTGTTTTTCGTCCTCCCAGAGCCTCTGCATGGGCCCTGCACTTACCTCACAACCAAAATGGACCACATGGAGAGTCCTGGGAGGGATGAGGTGTGAGGGACCATCAGGGGCGGGATCTGACAGTTCTCCGAATTGCCCATAACATTAGCTATAGCAGCCCGCCCCTGGAAGAGATCTCTGGCACATTTCAAAGAGGACATCATTCCATTATTATCACACCTCATCTTTTCCCTGTTGAGGTGGACCAACCTGTTTTCCTTTTTTATTTTTTTATTCTAGAAAAAACATTTATCTGACATACATTTAAAACAGACAAATCCATCTATCTATCTATCTGTCTATCTATCTATCTATACAGAAACATACATACAATTGACAGCATATATTGAGCAATGGCTAATTTTTTTTCTTTATCTTTATCATTGACATGATCTGCCTTGTTACAATAATTCCTTCATTCTTTCAATGTTTTAATTTCTCTATATAGTTTGTGATTAAATGCACGTCTTCTGTCATTTCCATAACTTATTCAAATATCAAATATTACTTTTCTTTAACCACTCATACCAAATGTTCCATATTTGATAATAGTCACAATCTTGTTTATTTTTTGACAGTTTGTTTAGACTATCCATCTCAGCGCATTCATGTATTTTTTAAATTACCATATCCTCTGAAGGAATGGAAGACAGTTTCCAGTTTTTGCATAGGTTATTCTGGCTGCAGTTATGATATGCAAAATTAAATATTGATATTTTTTTTTCTCCATGTTTGAATCAATCATACTTAGCAGAAAGGTTTCGGGTTCAAGTTTTAAATTTTGTTTTGTTATATTTAAAATCCAATTTCTAATATTTCTCCAAAATTTCTGAGCACATGAGCAAGTCCATCACATGTGAAAATATGTTCCTTGTGTGTAGTTACATTTCCAAAATTGGGTGGTAGGTTGGGGAACACCTTAGCCAGTCTCGCAGGAAGTAAGACCAACCTCTTTTCCATTTGCAGCCTCACACATCCCTCTCCTTGAAAGCTGTCCTCACAAAAAAAAAAAAAGTTTCTTTCCCCACCACTCCATTTTCACCATCGCTGCCCCGTTACCTCAATATTGGCTTCAACAACATCAGACTTTTTTTTGGTCTCCTTTGCTAACAAACAACTATCAAAAGGACATCCTGTAAAATTAGATCCTGCTTGAAAATGCTGCCCACTGCTTCTCTGAAGAAGAAATGCTATAGTTAAAAATGAGCAGATAGGGTTGAGCTGACATTCATCTGCCTACTCTTGATTATAGAATCCGTGTTTATGCTGTTCTATTCAAGCTGTATTTAACAGCAATCATTTTCTTTCTGTGGTTTTAAACAGAGACTTTCCCAAATGGGCTGGAGTGCTTTTAGATCTCAAGAGGATAAACAGACTTGTTCTAAAGATGTTTTGCCTTGCTCTCCTGCTGGTTATCCTCAGAAAGGATAGGAGCAGAAAAGGAAATAAAAGAGCTTTTAAAATGCAATGCCCAGCATGTGCAAATTCAGGGACATCTTTTTATCCTGGTAATGGATTGCTGAGGGATATAATTCTAAATGACCAGGAATCGGCTGAAAATCAAATAACTATGTTCCGTCCGGAAAAACGCGAGGTAGACCGGGTTCCAACAACAAAGTCTTTATTTGTTAACACAGTAAAGAAACGGAACATTGTGCTCAAAAGCCGCGACAGCCCTTTTAATATGTTTTCTGTCTGCCGGCCTTTGTAAGCCAATGACAAGCATTTGGTTTTTGCCACCCTTGGGCAGCTACGTGATTGGTTCCTTATTGAACAATCCTTTAGGTTTTTTGTTAACCAATCAGATGAAGTATTTTTTTTTTGGAAGTCTTTCCTAATTAATTTTTTAATACAGAACACCTTCCTCTTAGTTTCAGTCCTTCTACGTGGTGACGTAGTTGCCGGCAGGTAGCGTGGGGCTTCTTTTGATTCGACTGGACTTGCGCGGTTTCATTTCTGTCGGAGACTTCGACCGATTCGGATGGGGAA
>BHFT01016345.1:0-10633 GCA_004320025.1 Laticauda laticaudata
TTTGTCTGTTTTGAAGGCAGTCTTGATGTGATGCCTGTGTAGTATCTTACTGATTTCATCTGTAGTACCTCTTATGTTGGGCAAGACAGCTGTTCCATAGGTCTGCTAAACAGCACATATATATATATATATATGTGCTGTTTAGCTTCCTTCGGGTATTATCCTACGTCATTGTAGTGCTGTTAAAGTTGTAGCAACATTTCAGGAGAATCCCATCTGAAATCATCAGGCTTCTCTGTGGATGTGGGTCTCACAGCTCCTTTTTTCACAAACCAAGACTCCCAACCAATCAGGATAGGCTAGCCTAAAATTTAAAACCAACGGCTGTGAGACCCTGACCCACATACANCCAGGCAGGTACTTATTCTTCTAATGGTCTGTCCAATGTATGTGGCAGGGCATGATGCACAGGAGACTTCATATATGCCTTGGTTTTCCAGGTCAATTTTATATTTGGGGTTTCTTCGGATGGCTGCTATTTTTCTGTCTGTTTTGAAGGCAGTTTTGATGTGATGACTGGGTAGTATCTTACTGATTTTGTCTGCAGTACCTCTTATGTAGGGCAGGACAGCTGTTCTATAGGTCTGTTCATCTTCTAGGTCTCCATTTTGTCTCAGTGTGTTTTTGTGGATCAAGCCGGTGATTTTGGGTTTGTGGAAGCCGTTAGCTGTCAGTACTTTAGTCAGAATGTATAGTTCAGTCTTTATGTGTGTCTTGTCTGCCAGGCGTTTGGTTCTGGAGATTAGTGTTTTGGCCACAGAGTTTATATGTGCTGGGTGGTCGTGGGATTGGGCATTGAGATAGCAGTTGGTCGAACACAATACCGAAGTCTGATGATGGCAGATGAGATTCTGCCGAAACGTTGCTACAACTTTAAAAGCACAACTATAATGACGTGGGGAAATACCCGAACAAAGCTGAATAACATACATACATACATACATACATCTGTTTAGCACATTTGAACCCAATCATTGTCTTTCAGCATAATTCTTTTTTTAATGAATCCTATTATTAGGAAAAGCAAGAAATAAATGCAAGAACTAAATCGAGGTAAGCCAATTCTCATCCTAGAATATAAATTCTACTCACTTCCTAATTCTAGCTTTGAATATTCTTCAGGCTAAAAGCTAGAATTTGGAGGTGAAAGATCTCAACTTTAATTTCTTTAAAAGGTTGCTGCCTCTGTTATTGAGGAAAAGCTTGGTAATATTGTATGATCATAAAATATGGTCATAAGATATTTTAAGAAAGAGAAATTGAAAAAAGAAAATATAGGAATGTTAGGCTGAAAATCTGTTAGGTTCAGTGAGTTTTACTGAGCTCATCAGGGTTCTGAGTCGACATGTCCAGTATAGAATTGCCCTATTAATTAATTAAATGCATGAACCTATAAATGATGCTTTAGATTAACTTTAAAAATCAATTTCTTCATAATTACATATTATGATTTAAATGGAAATTTTTATAAAAGTGCAGAATGAAAGTACCAGCTTGGAAGAAGTAACTCAGCTCCAAAATACCTGGATATATTATTTATATATAATTATTTGAAATATTTAGATTTTATCTTTCTGCTATATACAATATGATACCCAAGGAACCATATACGTCAGTATTTTTAAATTCAGAGAATGCTTTTCTTGTATTAGGAACTGAACAATGTATGAGATTTCTAGTTTTATTTCCGTGTAGATTCACTGATTTATTGACTGATGAAAAATTTATATGTGATTAAATTCACAATTCTTTTGTGAGCTTCTGATCTCATGAAAGGTAAATAAATATATATTGTACCATGCCAATGGAATGGCTGTTTAAGAAAGATCTACTATAATGTATACAAGTTACCTGCAGTTACTGTACTTGCTGGCAAAGTTGCTCCATCAATCATGGGAGGAGGTGGAGGAGGAGGAGGAGCAGCAGCAACTGGGCCACCAAATGTTAAGAGGGATGGTGATGGAGGAGGAGGTGGAGGAGGTGTTGATAGAACCTGAGGTATAGTTACAACCACAGGCAGTGGTGGGGCAGGTGGAGGCTCAATGATCCCTGGTAAGGGTGGTGGTGGTGACGGCAGAAGGGGAGTTGGAATAGGTGACAGCTTCTCCTCTTGAGAAGAATGGAAAGCCACAGAATCACTGCCTTTCATGGAAGGTAGAGGTGGTGGAGGTGGTATTTCTGGAGCAAGAGTAGGGACAGGAGATGTAGATAGGGAGGGATAATCTGAAAGAAAACAGAACAGATATGAGAAATGCCTTCCTGTCCTATCCTGTCCATTGGAAAATAATCCTGCCTAAATCTGTTGGGAAAGAGAAAATATATGAGACAACGATATTAAAATATTTCTTCCTGTATAAGTGATGATTTCTTAGCTACTGCATATCACAGAGTGGTCTCCAGGAAATGGGCTATTTGGGAGACCATATAGGGCAAATGTCGATGGGTTGGAGCAATTCAAATTGGAGTGTTTCCTACCTGAATGGTCTTCCATTAAGACAAAATGATGCAAAACAAACAAACAAACAAATCTTCTGTTATATACATAACTGAGGAGAAAAAAGTTCTAAACCATTCTTGTCCTTAACCTTTTAGCTGTGTATAGGGATGTATTCATAAAGGGTTTCTCAAAGTTGTGAATGATGAACTATCAGGGTCACATTGGAAATTGGGGGTTACACTTTTGAATGTATTAAATAGACAGGAAATTTAATACAATTAAAATGGCAAAAAAATCTATTTGCTGCACAGCACAACTGACACCTGTCTATTTATTTACTTATTATGGTTGCCCACTAGAGTGGTGGCTACAAAAAAGAACTTGTAAAAAATACCCAACTATCCAATTAATTGATAAACACTACTGATAACCGTAATATTTGGCTTCTGTCAGAAATACTCGTTTCTCTCTGGAATTTCTGCCAGCAGAATAGAAATTCAAATTCTTTGAAGTCACTAAAGAAATATATGTATGAATAAAGTTCAGTACTTTTATCCTCTTTGTATACAAAGTTTAAGGTTCTTTAACTCATTTGCTTCACGTGTAGATTAATATTTAATTTGTAGAACTAAGCACTATATTTCTTGTCCTAGGTAATATTTTGTTTCGTGAGAGGTCAGACCAAAAATTACTATATTGGGTGTACCAAAGAATTGCAATCTTAAACAATACCCAACAGCAGAAAATACATTTCAAAATATGTTAATTCTTTGTTTATATTGCAAAATGTTCCAAGTAAGGTTTCACCTTGCTTGTCCCATTAGGATGTACCTGTGCTAGTTGATGAAGATGCTTCAATAGTAACAACAGGGATGACCTCAATGCCAATGATGATGTCACTGTCAGGGCCCCGCTGAATCCTGATAAAACCTCTGTCTTCTAGTTCTTCCAGGTTTTGCTCCAAGGCAGAGCATTGCGGAGGTATTTTTGATTCTTGTGGAAGCTGCATTGGGAGCCAAGAAGGACTTCCTGGTTGGTTAATTTTGCTGACTTGATCCAGCTTCTCCTGTGAGAAAAAGTTTAGAGAGTTCTGAATAAAAAACCAAGCAATTTTTTTCTGTTATTCTGAATTTGAGTGGGGTTTATTTTCTAAGATCTTGAATATACAGCTATGGTATGAACTTGATATTTATTTTCCTATTTTTTAAGAAAAATATTTTGGGCTTATTGGAATTTTTTAAAAATGCATTTTATACAGCTCAGTAGCTCATATCAATTAAACATATCAGAGGGAAAAATATATAGATACGCCTAAGATACGCCTAAGAGTTTAACATAGCCCATATCAATGTGACAAGTTCTTAATTTCAAATACCCCTATTTTCATGATTGATCATGACACGGGGAAGATTAATATGTTGGGCAAACAATATAACCCATCCAATCAATCCACTCAAGTAATCTTGAGAGATTTAATTTTTGCTCCAAAAGAAATTTGGGACTAAATTAATTTTATTTTGTTCAAATGGGTTTAATGTCTTCCACAAAAATGAAGCCTTTCTATTCACTTTTCCTCTACTGGTTTTCCTATGCCCTTTTTCTTCCTGGGGGATGCAATATAGCAAAAGAAAGGAAGGAAGGAAGGAAGGAAGGAAGGAAGGAAGGAAGGAAGGAAGGAAGGAAGGAAAGAAAGAAAGAAAGAAAGAAAGAAAGAAAGAAAGAAAGAAAGAAAGAAAGAAAGAAAGAAAGAAAGATGAAGAGTGAGGAAACTAGCCACATGACTGGTTGTTATAAGAGCTAACTGCACCACATTTTTTTGAACTTTAGGAAATAAAACAAACAA
The DNA here is from genome assembly GCA_004320025.1 of Laticauda laticaudata. Taxonomy (NCBI): domain Eukaryota; kingdom Metazoa; phylum Chordata; class Lepidosauria; order Squamata; family Elapidae; genus Laticauda; species Laticauda laticaudata. The sequence continues at coordinate 4,281 of BHFT01016345.1, forward strand.
GCAAATAAATACATTTAAAAGCCAGGAACTGAAGGTAGAAAGGATACAAATTTCCAACTAATTTTTGTGACAGCCAGGAGAATTAAACTGGGATGGCTAATCAGTTGACCAATCACTAACTAGCCATCTCCAGACTGATTGTTGCGGAGAAAAAAAGGTAACAGAAAGAGTGAATAATCAGATCAGCCCTTTCATATGTACATGGTAATTATGTTGAGCACATTAATATTATTCCACTATTTAGAGGACCTTCATCATCCATTACCTCCAATTAATTTTACATATATGCCCATGGGCAGCTTCTGAGCTTTGTGGAGGGGCGACTATGTTAATTTATTTCAAAGATTCTGAGCTTACCAGGATTTCTGAATCTGGTTTTAGTTGTACAGCTGGAACAATCTATTTTGAGGTTAGATCTGTTCAAATAAGCTTGAGATGAGTCTGAATTCTTCTTGTAAGATCAACCTTTATAAAGTTGGAAGGGGATGTTTCAGATCCAGAATGTTTTAGCTTGAAATGCTTTGCATTTCTTTTTCCACTTCTAATGAGATGGTGATGCAAGAGGCTGCATGTACATGAGTTCCATCTGATAGTTTTAAAATATATGCAATAGACATAAATTTTTTAAAAATTGAAATACACAGTGTCAGTATCAACTGAGGTTTGAGTGCAACAACCTGAGTTTATTGCAGAAATGTGGTGTGCTGATAACAAAGAATGTAATTTCTTTTCCTAATCTTATTTTGAAATCCATTCTGATCAAAAGCTCTCCTAACACTTTTCCGTACCTGCTCATCACTTGTTCTTGCTTTCAAGATCTCCAGCTCATTGCGTGATTGATACAGCTGTTTCTCTAGCTCAGCAATTTTGGCCTCAGATTCATTTTCTGCATCCTGGAGTTTCTCAGTGAGCTGTGAAAAGAATCAATGTATTGAGAATATGTTTTGGGAGGGACACACTGTAAAGCAGAATCAACAAATACCCTATGTACTCAAGCAAGGATGAACTTTGTGCATATGAACTTCAAGTGCAGGAATGGAATACATTCTCCTAATGACCTGGTTGTCACCAACCTCCTCGCCTTCCTGAATTGCTGCTTCTTGACCATCTTAAGATGTGCATTGTCCACAGGATTTGTTCAGTCAGCCCCCTCCCTACCTGACCAACTTCCTCTTGCAAATCCTCTATGTGTTCCAGAATGGCATTTTTGGTCTCGGTATCCTCCAGCAAGGCACCAACATCGAAGATATTATCCAGGTAGGCTTGGATCTGCACTTGTAGTTTATCACTTTCTGTACAACGCAGCTTCTGTTAAAACCACAGGAAGGAAACTTTGATTTAAAAGTTGGGCCAGGATGATCATTCTTTAAAGCACGGGTGTCAAACTCGCAGCGTTGCTGTCATGTTGCTGTCACGTGATGTTTTGCAATGTTTTTTCCCTTCGAGGAGCTGGGGTGGGCGTCACCTGCACATGACACATCCAGCCCACAGGCCGCCAGTTTGAAACCCCTGCTTTACAGTATCAACTTTTTGGATTTTAAATATCAGTACATGATCCATCTGAACAGGTTTCTTTTTCTTCTGTTTTTTTCTAAATAAAATGTATGTAGGCATTGTTTTTTGTTGTTGTTTTATGACACAAAACCCCAAAAAGCTTGCTAAAAGAACCAGGGCAGAAAATTTTCCCGAAACATTTTTGGAAATTGCTCTTACCACCTCCACCTCCAAACTTATTGCAAAAATTTTTATTCATTCAAATTGTATATGATATAGATTAACGCTTCAGTTTTAAAATCAATGCTTAATTAGATTGAAATGTGCAGTTTATAAAGAAAGTAAATAAAAAGGCAAATAAAGCTATGAGGACAATCATTCTAATTTCTATCAACATATAGAGAACAATTTCCAAAAGTAATAAAACAGCATCAACAAATTAGATGGAGTAGCACACAAATATCCCATTACTATCTCTTATTCTGAGACATTTTTGCTGTGTTAACTAATGTCTATTGCTTGTTTCAAACAGTGGTATACATTTCAGAATTTCTTAGCACTTTTCCAATGAAGAACAATTAAGGTTAAATTAAAAACCATTACCTGCAGGTACTCATCAAGTCCCAACTGTGTGAACTCATATTGTAAGAAGGCACGAAAGTTCATGTTCTCCACAGAATGAACCACAATATTGATGAATTGCATACAAGCCACCTAGATGTTTGGGAATGGAGAAGAAAAAGTGAGCTTTCTAGAGAATTTACAATTTTGAAGAGCTGGGATTTTGGTGGGTTAAGACTCTCTTGTCACTTTTGTCACTTCGTTTTCATAGTTTTTGCTTATTACATCCCTACATTCATATGCAACAGTTATATATTTAAAATAATCAGATATTAACTTTGGGTGAACTTGTTTAGTGTAGTGGTTAATAGATCAGGGTAAAAGGTGAGGGATGGTGAGAGAGAGGAGGGAGGGAGGGACAGAGACAGAGATATGCCCAAACAAACAAATTCTACCTTGCAGGATTTTGACTAAATCCTATTTTTAGTCAGAATAGAAACTGAGAGACTGTGACTTCTATTCCTAAAATAGGTATAAAGCCAACTGGGTGACATGGAGCTAATCACTTTCTCTCAGCTTTAGGAAACAGGCAATGGCAAGCCAGTTCCAAACCTTGTGAAGAAAACTGCAGGACTTGCCTGGGCAGTAATAAGGAGTCAAGATGGATTTGAAGGCGCGTGCACACGCGCAAACACACACACAATAACTTTGGGCTTTTTTGAACATTAGAAAAAGTGTTTACTGATATTGAGAGTTTCAGTGAGATTTTTTTTAAATTATGGGAAATATCAAAACATAGTTGATTTAATTTTAAGCTGCTTATTATTGATAATTGTAATGATGCTTTATTGAGCTCTTACTAAGACTGAATATGCTTTGAAACTGATTCAGAAGGCATGCTAAAGATTTTACCTAAGCCCAATACAGCTAGATACAGCTAAGCCCAATACAACTATATTGTTTGTCATACTGTCTGTTCTATATTAACATACTCCTAATAGACTATTCCTATTGGACAACAAATACCCGACGCTGATTGGCTACTTTTCTCGATGCTGATTGGCCAATTATAGCAGGGCNTGATTGGCTACTTTTCTCAATGCCGATTGGCCAATAATAGCAGGGCTGTGATTGGCCAATTCGAGCGGCGGGAAAAACAAGTAGCCGTCATTGGACACTAGCCGCGAGCAGCTCTCTATAAAAAGAGCTGCCACAGCTCCTGGTTAAGATGGACTTTCAGAACTAAATAAAAGAGCTGAAGTTACGCTGATCTCTGAGTCTCATTTCCCGCGAACCGAACACAAGCACAGTTCAAAGTGCACAGATGATTTTTCCTCAAATAGTGATGAAATGTTTGCAACTAAATTGCCAAGCTTAGAGCTCAGACCAACAGCCCAACTACCAACCTAAGCTACTTATGCGTGCATAAGCGCACAATCATGCCTACTGTCCCTGTCCTATTGTCCCCAATTATTGGTTCCTATTTTTTGTATTTAAACTTGTTTATTCTTGTTTCTGTTACATTGTAAGCTTTTGATTAAATAAATAAATAAAAATTCTTGTATTCAAATATATTTCATACTACACAATGCATATACAATAAAAAAGGTCAAAGAACACAAGGCAGAACTAGAAGAAGATGGTGAGACAACATCAAACACACACTACATCAGTTAACAATGGTTTAGGTCATCAGAAGAGCAAGAGCCAGAAGATTTTTTTTCTCCCTTGACACCTGAAGCAGTAAAAGAGAAGGAGGAGGAGGTGGAGGGAAGAAGAGAAGAAGAAGAAGAAGAACAGCAGCAGCAGTAGCAACAACAACAACTTGAAATTTTATAAACAGATAATTAGATGGGATATGGGATTAAGATGTGGTTTGTTGTATTTTAAGAGATGGCTGTAAGGAGATTACGTTTTATTTCTTTTTTCTGCACTTTTAAATTTTATTAAGTTATTTATCTTCTGTAATAAAAATGTAATTTTCAATAAAATATATATTTAATGATATACAATGTCTCAAATTCTTAATAGTCATAAAGAAATAACCTTTTGCTTTTTAATTGCTTATAAAGGGGCTTTTTTTCTTTTCTATTTGAAATTTGGCAAAAAGTACTATTTATTGTTTAATGTAAAATATTCAACAATTTAAAAAAGAAACATAGCAGTGGCTCAGAACTTAGTAAAATAATATATTTAACAGGAAATTCCTGCATCAGAGATTTCTGCCAATCCTTACTGAGACTCAAGAACATAAGCAAATACCAAGTTATTTATTCTTGCCAGCAAGAATACCAATGGACTTTTATTGTAAATAACTTCATACATTGAACTGTATGAGATTTGTAATAATTTAAATTTAAGTTTAATCTTTTCTTTAATAGCCCCCTGACTTTCTCTCTTGCACTTAATCCCATTGTGATAATATTGGCCATCTGATTAGAGTGATTAGAGGAGATAGATAGATAAATTTTGCCTGATGGCTGAAGCATTCATATGTGTGGAATCTAGAGCACAGTGAAATCTAGACATCTAGGCAGTCAGAGGTGGTATTCAGCAGATTATGACCAGTTCTAGAGAATCAGTAGTGGTAATTTGGAGTAATTTGGAGAACCAGCAAATACCACCTCTGACTGGCCCTACAGCCCATCTATTCTCTGCCTCCCAAGTCCCACCTGATCGGCTGGGTCTTCTTTTGTTACCCTGCACAGAACAGAGATAGAAAGAAGCAGGTTAGTGGGTGGGAAGGGAATGAAAATTTTACAGTAACATTCCCCCAGGAGTGGGGTACAATGGAGATTTTGCAGTATCCGTCCCCTGCCATGCCCACCATGTCACGCCTGTCATGCTGTACCATGCCATGCCCATTAAGCCACACCCACAGAATCGGTAGTAAAAAAAAAAAATCTGAATCCCACCACTGGTGGCAACATACCTTATTTCCCTATATAGATTATAAAGACTCCAGTGTTTATGTTTTCCTGCTGGCAACAAAGGGAAATATTAAGAAGATTCCACAAAATTTCTTAAAGAGGCCCATTTACCAGAGGTGGTATTGAGCAGGTTCTGGCCAGTTTTGGAGAACTGGTAGCAGAAATTTTGAGTAGTTCAGAATATCATCTTTGACTGGCCCCACCCTCATCTATTCTCTTGAGTCCTAGCTGATTGGCTAGGTCTTCTTTTGTTGTCCTGTACAGGAGAATGCAGCTGGAAAACAGGTTAGTAGGGTGGGCAGGGAATGGGGATTTTGCACTGTCCTTTCCTTGGAGTGGAGTGGGAATGGAGATTTTATACTATTTTTCCCCTGCCACATCCACCAAGCCACACCCACAAAACCATGCCCACAAAACTGGTAGTAAACATTTTTTTATCTCACCACTGCCCTTTACAGAAAAAGAAATGGTAATTGTTAGAAAGTAGTTTTTTTCTTTTTTAATTTCTAAATGATATTTTACTGATGACTTGCCAAATACAGAATTGAGATATTTTTTAATATCTCATATTTAGATATTTGCTACATTTTAAAAAGAAATAGCAAAACTGACTGACCAGGGGTGATATGACAGCAATGTTCCAATATATCAGGGACTGCCAGAAAGAAGAGGGAGTTAACCTATTCTCCAAAGCACCAGAGGGCAGAACAAGAAGCAGTGGATGGAGACTAATCAATGAGAGAAGCAACTTAGAACTATGAAGAAATTTCATGACAGTTAGAACAATTAATCATGGAACAGCTTGCCTCCAGAACTTGTGAATGCTCCACTACTGGAAGTTTTTAAGAAGAGATTGGACAATTTGTTTGAAATGGTATAGGGTTTTCTGCCTAAGCAGGGAGTTAGATTAGAAGACCTTCCAACTCTGTTAATCTATTCTATTCTGTTCTATTCTGTTATGTTATGTTCTGTTGTGTTCTGACCTGTCCTGTCCTGTTCTCTCCCATCCTGTCATGGTCCATCCCATCCCATCCCATCCTATACTATCCTTTCCCATCCTATCCTATACTATACTATCCTCATAAAGACAAAACTTGACCTCTTTGTTTCTCTCAGAGAAGGGAATGGAGAGGAAGAGAAGGAGGGAAGGAGAGAAGAAAATAAACAGAAGAGGAAGGGGAGAAGGGAGGAGAAAGAGAAGAGAGGAAAATGGAAAGAGTTTCCATTGCATGCAAGCCAACAGTTGATGATGTAAAATTTCACCCATTTTGTCTCTGAATGCCCTTAATCTGTTTTAAGGCCCTGTCACACTGCCCAACGGATGCAAAACGTTAGTAAAAAGGACACAACGGATGAGAAAAATGTTCC
>BHFT01016347.1:0-19631 GCA_004320025.1 Laticauda laticaudata
TCCTTTGTTTTATTAACATTTAGAACCAGGTTACTTTTATTGCACCAGTCCACCAGAGCCTTCACCTCTTCCCTATATGCATCTTCACTGTCATCCCGGATAAGCCCCACCACTGCCGTATCAACCATACTTCACAATATGATTTGTCGCAGATTTGGCACAACAGTTGTGGGTCATCAAGGTCAACAGTAGCTGATCCCTGTCGGGAACCCATACTCTAGGAGATGGAGTTGGAAACTTTTCTTCCAACTCACACACTGGGACCTATCAATAAGGAAATCCAGGATCCAATTACATAAAGGAGTATTAAAATCTAATAGGCTCAGCTTGTTCACAAAACACTAAGGAACGATTGTGGAGGGAGTGGAATTGCAACCACCCTTGCTCAGCTCGACCTCTCAGCAGCCTTCAATAACATCCACCGTGGTATCTTTCTGGTCTGGCTCTGGGGATTGAGGTGGGCAGCACTCTATTGTGTTCACCTCCTTCTCCAGAATCAATACCAGTCAGTAGGGATGGCGCGGAGGGGGGGAGAGTGCGGTGTAAGAGAACTCATTTCTGGCTCCTACTATGTGGAGTGGGCTGCCACATAGTTTGCTGCTTTCTCCTTGCTGATTCAACTTCTATCTGAAGCTGCTGGCTGAACTCATCAAGTGTCATGGGCTGAAGTGTCATCAATATGCTAATGATACTAATTATATATCTCTGCCCTGTTGAATTAAGTGATGTTTTGATGTCTTATTGTGGTGCCTGGAGGCTGTGAGGGTCAGGATGGGGAACAACAGGCTTCAAATGGACCTCTGTTAATTTTTCACAAGTCCCTTGGCTATGTCATCAGGCTTGAGGGTCCCAAGAAATAGTAAGTTGTTGAGGTGGCTCCATTATTGTTAATATTTGGTCTCTGCTTGCCTTTTCAAAAATAGCCCTTGACTTCTGACTGGTCCTCAAAGTTACAACTATTGCACCCTCCCTGTGGTCAAGTGATCACATTTCAAGTACTGAGCAGTCAGCTCATATTTACCACTGACTGTAACAGTTCCAGGGTCACATTATCACATTTTGTGACTTTTTGTTGTTGTTTTATGCCCAGAGGATAAGCTGGATATGAACTTACAGCCACGTTTCACTTAATGACCACACTATTCATTTAAGAACACTGGTGACTCATTTACCAACTGTTGTAAAAAAGACATAAAATAATGACTTATGACCCATCAAGTTACAACTAAAATTCGGGGCTCAAATGTGGTTGTAAGTCAAGGATTACCTGTGATAACATTTTTAAACTGTTGAATAGTTTTTACACTATTAGCTTGTTTTAGTGAATGTCACCTAGAGTCACACTTTAATGTAAAGACGATGAATGAAACCATTTTAATTGTTATGAATGACTATTTGATCCTTATATATATCATAATCAGTAATTATGGTGGTAAATTAGTAAATAGATATCATTTCCCTCTTTCTCTATTTCTGAAGCCTGTTTTTATCATATCAGAAACATTTCTCTATTCATATGTGTTGTATTTTCTATTTTTTCCTCTCTTATATAACATATACTATATGCATACACACAAGTGTAAATAAAACAGGCACACCAAACATTGTATGCCTTCAAATTTTTTGAAAATGTGCCAAATATCAACCCCAAGAATGAGATTGTATGATTAGTTTGCTTCTTGCTGGAGACACAACTCCATTCATGTGCCACTGAACAGCTGTTGTCCAAGGAACAGACTGTGTGGAGGCTGAAGAGGCATACCAAGCTACCAATGGCCTTTGTTTCTCTCTGGAGCACCATTCTAACGTTAGTGCCACAAATACCAAGGCTATGAAAAAAGTTCTTTATGATTATAAAAAGAGGCCTGCCATTTCATGCAAAGAATAAACTACAGAAATGAGAAAAACTCTACTGTGGGTAGCAAAACCACGGCTAATGGCACCATGTATGAAGAGGTCTGTCTGTCTACATCACAAATTCTTCTTGTTCATGATCCCAGAGAAGATAGTTGCAGTTTCCTATTTCTCCTATCCAACATACCACAAAAATACAGGTAATATCCAGGTTACGGTCTTTTCCTTAGCGAATGTTCAAAGTTATGCTATAAGCGCTCCCTCATGTTTACAAACAAGTCCTGAAACTATGAATGTTGCAGCAGTGAAGATCTAGAGACTCTCCACTTTCTTGGCCTGTTTTTGGCACTTCAGGCCTTTGGTTAGTACGCAGAGAATGGAGGCCTAAAGTTCTGGAAGGTCACTCGGGATCAGTATGCGAGATTTCACACTTTTGATCTCTTGTGGTCTCACAGTATTTTAGGCCTCTGCAAATGGGGGCCTAGACAAGACCTGCAGCAAAAGGCTTTGCAAATGGAGAGAAGCTTTTCCTCCATTTGCAAACCCTTTTGCCATTTTTGCAAAAAGCATTTGCAACCCAAAATGGAGCTGCACAGCTCTGTTTTGGCGTGTGTGGGCCCTGTCCAGCACTTTGCAGCCCAAAATGGAGCTTCAGAGAGCTGGTCCACTCCTCTGGAGCTCCATTTCAGGCTGAAAAGTACCAGACAAGGACTAAGCATGCCTAAATGGAGCTTTGGAGGGGCGAGGGCAGCTCTCTGGCGTTCCGTTTCAGGCAAAGTGCCGGACAAGGCCTGTCCAAGCCAAAATGAATCTTCGGATGGGCCTGCATAGCTAAGAAGCTGGAGAGGAGACAGCTTGCTAGATCTTTGCACAGTAAGTGACCCAGCATGGTAGGTTGGGTCGGGGGAAAAAGCAATTGGGGGGAGCATGAGGTGTTTCAGTAGGCTGAGGAGGCCTTGAGTGTTCTTAAGCAGGTTGCCTGTTCCATCACACACACCCATGGCCTTCCCCACCCTGAAATATCTCATATGAGCTTAACAAACTGCATATTCAATGAGTGAACGTGTGGGTAAAAGGAGAGAGTGATCACGTTCAAGGTACGAGATTTTCTCCCACAAATCCTTAGGTTAGAAATGGGATGGGCAGGCTCCATTATATTTGGAATTTGAGCACTACCTGTACGGCAGATCATATGTCTCACAAAATATGTATCCCTCCAAAAAGTAAATATAGTCTCCTATTTACATTTTTTCTTTTTTTTAAAGATGATCCTACCTGCTGTGTTTGCTGCCGCTGAATGGCTCTCACTTTGGGAACTGGGCTCTCTCGGGAGGAGGAAGACTGCTGCTGGGATTGATTTCCCTCCTGAAGAGGCTCCATTGCCATTGTGGCAGATGCTACAGACTTGCTGCCTGTGCTTCGAAGAGAAGCACTGTGGGGAAGTGAGTGGGGTGATCTGATCATTGAGCTGGAACTTGCTTGGTCCGCTTTGTGGATTTGGACCTGCACAGTGTAATTCTGATGGGCTGGCATAGCTCGTTTGTCCAGTAGAGTGCCCTGACCAGAAAAATCTTCATTCAGGGTGCTGCGTTTGGCATAATCCTCCATGCTGCTATTGCTGAGTACACTAAGATTAAGGTCTTCACTATTCAGGCTTCGGGTACTGGTGACACTCAGGAGATCCAAGCTTGATTCCATGGACACTTTAGGAATTGGCTGACAATTGTTGAGATGATAAACTGGATTCTGGAAAAAAAGAGCATGAAGAATGCCTTGCTGATTTAATGCCGAGGGAAGTGGTCTCCTGACTTGGGGGGCAGTCTGTGGTGTTCTGAGCTGCTTGATATTTGCCACCTGGATGACTGAAATCTGACTGCCAGATAAACGTACCGGGGCCTCGTGCATCATGGATCCAGATTCACACTGTGCGACATTGGGATCCTGGAGATTCATCAGTGATATGCTTCGGACATTGGGCAGATTGGTCTCTTCGCCTTGACCTGAGTAAGTCACACTCCGGGATGACGTTTGCTGCATCGAGAGCAATTTTCCTTTGAAATAGTCTTCATTTGCTGGAGGGGCTGTCTTCAACTTGTGTTCACTGAGAAACAATCAAAACAGTCACAAACATTATATCTGCTTGTTTGCATGCACATACACACTTAAACAATTTATCTGATTCCATATTAATCTCCATATTTGAGTCATCCAAGTGGCATAGCCTAGGTGGGCAGGGGTATTATTTATGAATGGGAATGGAACCAAAAGTCACTTTTGGTTCCCATTCAAAAGCAATGATTGTTGAAAGAGATAAGTTGCTGGTTACTTTAAGCGAGCAACACTGTTCTGAAAAGGAACATTTGGCTCTATTCTCCTAGCTATCTTAAATCATACAATGCCTAATCTGTACATATGTTTCAGCATTCTAATCTTAATAATTTTAGCCTGCCTCAATCTATCCACAAGGCTCCAGGTTGCTGTAGGAGAAACTACATTCTACTGCTCGTATTCTTGTTTTGTATTTCCATTAATGGCCTCACCTATAAGCATAAGTAAAAAAGCTATAATGGTGAGAAATTACTCCTTTCAGATGTATATCTTTTTTGTATGGATAAAAAGTATAAAGCACATGAAAGATAAAACCATAATTATTAAAAAGAAGATCTGCCTGCCCTACATGCCTGCATTACTCATTCATGACATAAAGCAACCTTTATGACCCCAACCTCTTCAGTTTTGTGGAGCTGTGTGTGGGAAGAGGGGGGCTCCACATGAGTTGTGGGCATATATGCAGCTCCATCTGTGTGAGTGGTGGGCATGCACGCCTACCACTCACACAAATAGATCGCACACACATGCACTCGTCTGCTGTTCACATAAATGGGAGTATGCATGCGCCTGCTTCCAAATGATTCAAGGCCTGGAGGTGGGCCATGGCTGGGAGGTTGGGGACTCCTGACATAGAGGTAAGATAGAAACCAAAATTTGTCACAATGTCTCCCTTTATTGGTGAAAGAGGCGGACTTATTTTTTCACAGCAATAATTATTCATAACCCGCATTGACAAAAATCTAGAGAAAATGAGGCAGCATCTTTGCAATGAAATAAAAACTCCAATACATTAAGCTTAATAATATGAAGTCCGATCCATGAAAGAAGATATAATCAGCCTACTTTTGTTGTTAAGGTTTACTGTGATGAAGTAGCAAGAATATTCTTATCCATTATACCATGTGAAATACTTTTAATACAAGAAAATTAATTCTCCCCTTGTCAGCAGAGCATCATCTCTGCATACAAGTAAACTGCTCCTACTGCTCCTCTTGTTATATTATCAGTACAATATCTGATTAAACAGTGTCAACTGATAAAACTTATTGGCAGGTTACAGGAACTCTTAAATTGTGGTAGTAGATTTTTGTATTGTTCCTCTTCAGACTGTAGGTCCTAGGTAGCATATTTTGGAATGTTATTCCACTTTACACAGAGAGTAAATTAAGAAAATCTTTTACAGTTTCTTAGTTTAAAGGATAGGCGATAGTTCAAGAACTCATCCTATTATCGCCAGTTAAGAAGACCTCAGGTAGCAAATTTGGACAAAGCTTGTGACTTGGAGAAGCACATGTAGAGTTAAAAATACAAGGCTGAATAAAGCAATTATCCACAGTTAACAGGATAAAGCACTATCATAACTAAGCTACTGCTTTCAGGAAAGCCCCACTCTTGTAATTATGGCATTACTCTGAATTTTAGTTCTTACTTTTCCCATCAAGCTGAACAGAATTATGCACCTCTCTTTCTTCCAAATAATTTCAACAATAGGCAGACAACACACACCTGTCAGCTGGGTCTTCAAATATTTTTTGCAGCCCAGAAGAGACATTGGGGCTTGAACTATGATCTGGATAACGTCTCAACTGTTGCTGGATTGGCAGAGGATGGATTGTATCCTTTGAGATGTCATCAAGAATGCGTGGCAAAGGACCCAATTTTTCAACTGTTGCCTGTAGGAAGGAATTTTCACCCTGATTTGACAATAAGCAACGTGGCATTCATCATTTCAGGTTTTTTTTTAAGTTAAACAATGAATGTGGATGGATGAGAGGAATTTGTAAGAAAACAAGATGGGCATTTGTATGCGGGTGTGAAAAACCACAATGCATTGTTATGGAGCAGCAGGACCAGAGTGATCCGGTGAGCCATAGATGGAGGAGACGACACAGAGGGCGGCAGACATTGAGGAAAGAAAAGGAAATAGAAATTAAAAATTGAGCCTTCAAAAAAAAAAGTTAATGCTCATCAAACCAATGCGTATCTATCCTGCAAAGCAAATTGCAATCAAAGCCCAGGGTAGAGGAGACAGGGTGGGATGGAGTAATGATAAAATCACTATTAAATTAAAGTGTAATCCAGAAAATCAAAGATGGATTTTTGTGGGAAGCAAATGTTTGTCTGTGGGAGAGATTGTGGTCAATTGAATGCATGCTGCCATAGTTTAAGACCAGCAATTCGGCAAGAGCACTGAAAGAAATCAAGACATATATACAAAAGTATTTAAATCATATTTTGTCTTATAGCTACTGACAGGAATGAACATTCAGCATATAATTTGTTTATAAACACAACAGCATTCAGTAACTTCCTGGATTGGATCTCAAGTGATCCCTCCAAAGATGATGGTAACTCTCCCCAAATCTGAGTTGGGGAGAGAGGAAAACAGGGAGAGAGGAGAAAGAAGGTCAGCAGTTGCCTGATCATCACTGATGATTCTCAAGAAAGGAAGCAACACCGCATAGGAATGTATGTGTGTATGTACGTACATATGTAAAAATACGGTTGACTCTTGGCAAATGCTGGACTACCTCCTGCAATTTTCTTAGCAAGATTTCAGAAGTGGTTTGCCACTGCCTCCTTCCTAGGATTGAGAGAATTTGTTTGGCCCAAGGTCATCCAGTTGGGTTTGTGTGCCTAAGGCAGGACTAGATTAGACTAGGCTAGAACTAGAGCATGTCCCAGTTTCTAGCCTGGTGCCTTAACCATTACTTTTATTTTAGGAGAAGATAATGAATCAAACATAATTTTCTTTAAAACAAAATTGTTCTAAAGCAATATGAATGATGGATATTATGAGAGATATGATTTAGTATTTAGGATTTTTTTAAAAAAATGCAACTTAACCGAAGCCCAAAGTGATGGAAGTTCGGCATCAATTAAATTTTACCACTGTCTTTCTACTGATTCCCAAAGCTCAGTCGACACTCTTTTAAGAAATGGATGACATTTAAAACCCCTTACTTTTTTTTAAGGTTAAAATTAACCTTAACCATTACCCAGGAAGCAGCTTGTGGACAGTCCTTGGACAGAAATGTGTCCAGCCAGTCCTTCCCAGCCTTTGAACTAATTTACCTTGTCCACCTCCCAAACAACTTCCCACAGCAAAGAATGCAAGACAGCAAACTCCTTTCCCAGATCTATGTATCCTCCAAATCCTGGCTTATTAGCAATGGTGTCCTCGTTTGAAATTTCTGCCAAGAAGCATTTCATATGTGTCCATTCATGCTCTAGAAAGGCATTCATAAAGGTAATATATTCTTCTTTGTTCCCAAATCTGAGTTGGGGAGAGAGGAAAACAAGGAGAGAGGAGAAAGAAGGTCAGCAGTTTGGCAGGAAGTTTCCAAGGTAAACAGCATGGTCTTACAATGTTGCTTAAGATATTCCAAGACACAAAACAATATTTCTATGACTGAATGGCAATTTCTACATATAATACTTAAATAAAGTTGCAAGTAGTCATTACACAGATACAAGTTAGTGTGAGAGAGCAGTCATTGTGCTTGGCATGTACTCCCCTTCCTCCCCCCACTATCTTTAGCAGTTTTCTTGGCTTCACAAAGTTTATCTGTCAAAAATTAGAACTGAAAAAGGGAGAAGCCGCACTTGGGTCTGCTTGTTAATAATAATACCATTAATTATGTTAATTATCTTATTTGACCCCAATCTGTAATATAGTAACAAGTGAAGTGCAAATTACTCATAAAGTCTAATTTTAATTTTGGAATTAGAAACTTCATCAGCTGGAGACAATAAAGGTCATAGACAATAGTCAGGAATGAATTTAATATTTCATCTTTTACTTCTGCCTTGAGGAAAATATTTTTTTTATAAACCTTTGGAGCAAAAAATCTTCCCGGCCTCATATGGGCAGTGTTAGTCACATCCATGGAGGGTCATACTAAAGTTATGTCTGTACTATCACAAAATACATGCAGTCTGCTTCTAACTGGAAGTGATGTGTAGAATTCTGAATACCACTAGTGAAAGCTAACCAGTATCTGGGGTTAAGGCCAGGCGGCTTCCTCTTCTCTACCCACTGGCTTAGGATACAACTCATCCTGCTCCACTAACCTACATCCTACTATTCAAGTGGGGACTTCTGTTTATAATGTTTTCATAGCTTTTTGATCTGAAACAGAGAAATGTAACTTTCAAATGTACATTTTTGAATATGGAATTTCAGCACATATAGAAGTCTTCTAATACTATGAACAGAGATAAGGCAAATCAGTTGTATATTACAGCTGTTGCCAACTCATTCCTATGAAATAACACATGACATAATGATAAAACAACAGCAAATCCTTTAATGGTCATTGCAAATAACAAAATATCACTTACCTTGTGAAATTTGCTAAATTTTGGATAACCTTTGCAATTAGTGTTAGTGCACGAGAGGTATTATCATCAGGGTATTCCTGCATGAGATTGAAGAGACTTGGAGACATGATGGCTGGGCAAAGGAATCGGAGGAAAAGTGAGGCACTGATCAAGCGTTCACTGATATCCTGCTTTCCCCGTTTGAGGCACTGCTGCTTCCATGATGCAAATACTTCCTTCAGCTCCCGGGGAAAGACACTGAAAAAAATAACAACATTTGGCAAATTCCCATTGGGATAAACAAGTGAAGTTGCTCTCTTACTATGAAAGTCCAGTATTTTATTTATCAACACAATTGTTGCTAACCACTTTCATAAGTTTGGGTACTAATGCTTCCCCTGACATGAATTTCATTCCTAAAAAGTTGATATACTACGGATGGGACTGGGTGATTGGGCTAGATCCAACTCCAGTTCATCAGTATTGTCTCAGTCTAATGGCAAATGTTTCATAGCTGTAACCTAATTTTGACTGCACAAACTCTTATTATTTTTACAGGAGAATGAGAAGCATTAAATACTTCTAGATGCATCTACTGATTTACCTTAGATTCTGTATTTTGTTCTAGAAGGAATCAGCACAGGTAAAATATGAACAGAAGTATGTTTCTTTGTATGTATAAAATCAATTGCATAGACTCAATTGAGTATACCGCATTGTGTAAAAATGACACAAGAAACACATGCCACTCCTTGTCTAATTCCTATTAAATGGGTTTGAAAAAGCACAGCTGCTGGCTGACTTTGTCTATGGAATCCTTCATTTTTTCACAATTAAAATATTACCTTCCTAGTGAAAGGGAAGATCGAAGATAGCATCATGAATTTTAACTGTTTTCAGAGAGGCAATAGGGTATCTGGGGATACCTCCCTTGATGCCTTTGAGACTCATTGAACCAACCACCTGCCTTTCATTTTGCTAAATATTTCTTCATACTTAAAACATTCCAAAACTGAATTGGTTTTTCTAGCATTTGCTTCTGCAAGTAATCCTTGTAAATGACAAGAAATAATTCTTCATCCACTCACCAGTAGGTATTGACAATTTTGCAGAAGGCCAGCTCACAACACATTTTGAGATTTTCCTGGTGATCAGCTAGCTCATTAGGTGGACTTTTGCCGGGATCCACTTCACAGTTCTCATCTGACTCATATAATGCCTTGATAAATTCACCTAACAATCAGGTAATAAGAACAAGGTAGAAGAAAAAAATTATAAAACAGGTTTGTAGATAATTTTGTTAGAACAAACAATTATGTTGCCTACTACACACAACAACAAATTCTCCTAAATGTGTCAGGACATTAATATTCCATAAGTCTCCACAAACATTTTTTCCCCTTCTCTGATTCGAAAGCGATGTCAAATAACTCTATCTGAATGTAGGATAGCACACCTGTCCCTTGTATTGACAATGTTCAACTAACGGGATGGCTCTGCTGCTAGAACATGATGGTAATTAATAGTAATGTCAGAAGAAAGTGGTCCTCATCTCCAATTTTGCTTTGGTCTTCTCCTTATGTGGGGGCTGTGTTCTAATGGAGACGGTGGGAAAAAAGATAAAAGGAGGGAATGGCCTCCTAAGGCATGTAAAGAAATGGTTAGGGAGCACCTCGCTAAACAAATTATGGATATCGATTTGGAGACTTTTTTAATTCTGGGGAAATCCTGGAGTATATAAGTGTCATAGCAGAGGACTGGAGAAGTGCAAACATTATTCATAATTACAAATAAACCTTCCTAGAAAAAAAAAAGTAAACGTTCCTTCTCCCAACAGATTGTCTCATTTCTCTTTTACAAATTATTTTCCCACTCCTTTTAAAATCCAAGTTTCTATTATAGGCTGACAAAATATGAGAAGAAAATTAAAATTAAAAAAAATCAAATGAAAGAAAACCAGACAGCAATTATATATTCAGCAGTGTGGAATTTTACTGGAACCATTCATAATTCACACATTCTAAATATAAAATGCAGTTCTTTTAGCAAATGAAATGGTGAACCATTGTTTACCAGTAACAACTGAAGCTATTGGCCCTATTATTTTAATTTTCAACTTTGAGTTCTTAGCAACTTTCAAATCAAAGGTAGCTTATGGCCATGAACAATGATAAATTTCTTGTGGCTCTCTATTAGCTGGACCGTCTTCAGCTTTCTAGCTAGATATTAGCTTTATTTTCTTTTAATAACTTATTGTATATTAGAATGGGCACAATGGCTTACGTAGTTCGGATGCTGGGTTGACAATGTGCAAGCCTGCGTTCGTAGCCCGAGTGAGTGCTACAAGTGTGGCCAGCTCCCGTCATTCGCTCCAGCTCCTGCTCACCTACCAGTTCCAAAGCATGCAAGTGCAAGTAGATCAATAGATACCACTTCAATGGGCTCATTAATGAAAGGAGCCCTCAACTGAGCATTCCCGGAGCAACTATGATGTCACTGGCTCATCCTTTCACCACAAAAGTATACTATAGTATTAGAACAGGAAACTAGGCGACTTGAAAGAAAAACAGAAATCTTCAGAATAGGGTCAGTTATTTAATACCCCCAATATACCACTTTTAAGGGAACTGGGATCTATTAAAATTTCTTCTGCAGATACTGACAATGGAAAGAAAATGTTTGAGAGGCTTCATCTCTCAAAGCAACTTCCAAGAAGTGTTAACTAATTCATGAAACACAAGAATACAGTACTACGAAGTTCTGAGATGTCAAAAGCATTTCATTGCCAGCATCTTAGAGGAGCATTTTGAGCACATGAAATAGAATACCTGCACCCTCCCTTATGGGTGGTCTGCGTCCTCCTCAACCTTGGGCCATCTACCAGAGGCCTCGGACTCTGAGGGTTTGGTGTAGGTTCTCAGCTGTTCCTAGCTCTGCACAATTCCCTACAGAGAAGTGTAGTGTTTCTCCTGGGATTTTTTAGAGCCACTCTCCCAGCTTAATAATTTACCATTATGTAAACTGTCCTTGGGTAATTTTAATAAGCTACGGTTCTCCAAAAGTGAGCACCGGTGCAATATGAGGGTTCAGGAAAGTGGATGTATTTGTCCACAATTTTGGACAAAATGAGAATTATTTATTTAGAAGTACTATGGAATATCAGAATATAGAAGTTACAGATGAGCATTAAGCAGGAGAGCACGAGGAATCAAACTAAGAGAAGGGCAAGGAAAGCATATGATGCTTACATTAATTACCATTAACCTATTCTCTATAGATTAGACTTCACCCTAGTTATTTCCCATGAGTTTGAGTCAAAAGGATTTATTATAGTTTTTAACAGTATAAAGGGACTTGGAATTAAAATGGTAGAACAGGAAGATAAATTAGGAATAGAAGACAGATTAAGGTATTCTAATATACATTGAAAGCCACATACGTATATTGCATGGCTGAATAATGTGAATAATGAAAGCTCTAAGAAATTTAACATTCTCGAGATTGTTAGAATCTAAAACAGAT
Source organism: Laticauda laticaudata (assembly GCA_004320025.1). Lineage (NCBI taxonomy): Eukaryota > Metazoa > Chordata > Lepidosauria > Squamata > Elapidae > Laticauda > Laticauda laticaudata. Next base: position 12,031 of record BHFT01016347.1, read on the forward strand.
ACTGTATTTCACCCCACATCCAGGTGTTTGGATTGGGCTACTTCCAACTAATTTTTCTGACCCAATGATGATTCAGCAACTTGGATCACCTCTTCTCCCTTAATGGCTTCACAATAAACTTTTAAAATAAGAAATAACATATATAATCATTCAGAAATGTTTCTATACCTAGTGCATCTTGCAGATACTTCTGTCCCACCAACTTGAGATATTCCTCAATGGATTTGGTGGCAAGTGTATTTTCTCTGAAGATCAACTCATCATGATCCCCACAGCGATCCACTTCAGACATCACCAGATCAGTCAAGAAATCCTGAAAAGAAAAAATGTTAGAAAAAAAGATGGTGTATATAATGGTAGGGATACTCTATGGACAGAAGTTTGGATAGAATATGCCATAACGACTGACTCAGCAGAAAAGTGAAAATGCTGAAAGAGTGACAGTGCCTCCTATTAGGGAAACCAGGGTATTTAGAGACTGTTAGATATATTCAATTGAACTATTTGCTTCGAATATTCTTTTTTGATAAGCAAGATGCAGATATACAGTAGAATCTCTGGTCACGAACAATTCTGACCACAACCAAATGGGTTCTGACCCAAAAATTCACAATTTTTTTGAATCTGGTCATAAACACATACACGGGTTGTGATCAAAAATGACCCCTGACCCAGAAATTCCTGGAGACAAAACTTTAGAAGACAAAAAATCACCAAAGGAACATATCCTTCAATGAAGCCTCCAACTTGGGGCCAGCCTGCTACTGAGTCAGACTAACACCACATCAAAAAAATCCAACAGAAAAACAGAACCTGAAGGAAATTGGTGGCTTACAGGACTCCCATTAGCCTGCTGTAGGATTGCCCCCTCCCATCCAGCCACAAGGATCTATGCCTTTGCAGGCATTTCTGCTTTAATTACGAGAGGGGATACAGCCTTGACAGATTAAGATCTAACTAAACACCTCTACTTAATCCTACTTTGGAACACCTTCTGAGAAAAAGGGTACTCCATGTATAAGTCACATAGCAGACAATATGTTACAGGGTAGAACTGGATTGTGGGCTTTGGTTGCTATTGGGTGCAATGTGTGCAATAATTAAGTCTGTGCAGAGGAAAGGTCATGAGACAAATTTAATTAGAGAACAGTAAAGAAGTTTATTTTATTCGTTAGAACTTACCAACAACAACTTTAAAAAAAGGAGGTAATGTCCAACATAGCAATTAGCAAACTTTGATCCCATAAATCAATCTACACATTCTAAACTTTAATCTAATCCTGCACCAATGCAACCAGTTTACCCACGTTAGAGTACAGTGGGGTAAAGGAGTGGGAGTGGTTGAAGATGTTACATTCTCTCTGTGGTGGTGGTGTGTCTGTCTATACACACACACACACACACACATTGTATTTCCCTTTTCCCGAAAATAAGACCTGGTCACCAAAAAAGTACCAGATCTTATTTTCAGGAGATGTCTTCCACTGACTCACCTCATGGCGGCAGCATCGACAGCCCTGGCCAGCAGGAGCCTGCTGCCGGCCCACTCCTTCTGTGGTCGCTTGTTGGTCTCCGTTTCACTGTCGGAGGCTTCAGGAAAGGCCTCTGAAACCAGGAAACAGGCTCTGGATTCACACACGCGGTACCCACATCCTTGTTTCCCCATCAGAGGCCTTCAGGAAAGGCCTCTGCAGCTGAGAAACGAGGTCTGGATTGATATGTGCATAATATATACATATATGTTTGAGGGAGACAACTGTAAGAGCAACCCTCTGTATGGAGAAACAACTTTAAAAAACATCCTTAGTATGTTACAACAGAGGACCTGCACATATTTTTTTCATCTTTGTAAACTCAGAGTGACTCAAGATTGGTTCCTCCTGTCTGAGTTTGCTATCTGTGTTTTGTGCCTACTTTGCTCTTTAACAGTTTGTTGCCTTCATAGGAATTGTGAGTAATTAGCAGACAGGCTACATCCAGCCTTTTCTTTTCTGGAAAAGTAGCCTCCAGGACTGACCGGATGTTGAACAAAATAATTGCTGAATTGTCCATTTGAACTTAATCAACTGACAGATAGTTTTCTCTGTTCCTGGAAGAAACAGCAACCTTGTATTCCCAAAGGTCACTATGCCTATTTGCACTTTTCACACCTCCGCTTTGGCATTCCACGTTTTGCCATGATGGTATAAAGCCAGTGTACAGAGGTTATAGAATATAATTTTCTTGAAACTGTGGACAGAGAGAAATTGACAAAAAGGAGTGCCTTGGGGAACGGAGGGGAGAAGAACACAGAATGCTTGAGGAAGTGGGGAGAATGCAAGACAGAACTCCCTTCTTTGGTCCTCACAACAGCAGCAGCAGGAATCAGTAGTGTCAGCAGTTTCTCAAGATTTGAGAGTTGGGTGGCTATATAAAGATTTTAAATAAATAAATAAAATTACTAAGAGTCAACTGGAAGATGGAAGGAAGGTGCATTGTGGGGGTATGGGAAATAGCCCTTTGTCTAGAATAATATTTATATGTGCCAGGTGCCCAAAATGTGATCATGTGATCACAAGGGAGGTGGTGGTGAGGCCACTGTAACTTTGAAAAAATGTCATACCTAGCTTTTGGAGTGTCTGTTGGTTACACCAATGAAGTGAGTAGTAGTTTTGCATATTCTTACCTTTGCTTTGCCAGTGCTCTGAAGAATGTGCACCAAAGCACAGGCCATCTCCTCTTTGTTTCTGACACTTATAACTGGTTCCAAAACAGAGCATAATTCAGTATAATTGTTGGTTACAAATTCAGCAAACTCTTTATATTTTTCCATAGGAAGGACAATGATGGTCTGGTACCGTGACTTGATCCGGATGGATGGCACACCAGACTTCCCCTTATTGACTGTGGGAGTGCTGATGGTGTACCACTTTTCCACAAACTGTCGACTGGTTACAGTAGCAATGGGAATGCTGACCAGACCAATATAATTATTCTTATAGTTTTTCTTTCTCTTTTCAGTGTCCTTGTAGATGTGGACTGTAATGTGATAGGTGGGCGGAAGGCCAGAGAACTCAAACTGTTCACCCCAAAAAATATTGTCAGCTTTTGATTTACTGGTAGTTCGGGCGACTAATATTTCATCCAGGCATATTTCACAAAAATACTTCTTCTTGGGGGCCAAACCTTTGGCTTCAATGATCCAAAGACGTAACATGTTCTCATCTCGACGACAGTTATCCTGGAGACAAAAATACTTGATTTACTTATCACAAAGAATGGTTATTCTATGTGGTTCTTATCTTTCATAGCTGTGATTATATTTTTAAATCTTGATTTTCTATTATTGTCTTTTTAAGATGGTTTATGAGATAATAAATACATTTCTGAATTCTCCTTAAGTAAATTTCAACACAAGTCACTGCATGTCTGATCATGAATAGATTCCTAGCTTTTTGAAAAAAGGCATAGCTGAATCCAAGAGAGCATGACAGTCAACTGAATGATTAAAACAACACTAAACCAGGAGCACACATATGCTATGAGCCTTCCTCTCAAGATGGAACACAATCCCATACTCAGAAGTATAGACCCACAGTCTTAATATCATGAGCATCTATGGCTTAGCTGGATTAAGTTTATTTTTTCAAGCAGCAATTACTCATAAAGGATTATGCTGCTACTGATAAAGAAGAAAAAGAAATAACGTAACTGAGAATTTAGAATGTTATCTTGGAATCTTGTTGAGATATTGGGAAGCCATTAACCCTTCTTGGCAACTGGATGCCTCTTCCAGCACCATGTATATGAGGAGGGTAATCTTCCAGTTTTTATTTTTAAACTAAAATCTCCTAATGGTCAGAAATGACAGGATGGTAATCAAAATCATCTGGAAAGTTAATGGTTGTTTGACAAATACTTCAGACAAAATAGAAACATCTTGAGTGAGACAAATCAGTAAAAAGTAGTACTCTTCCCCCAACCCCCTCAATTTCTGAGGAAACAAGTTCTGAAGTATATTACAACAATTCACATTAGCAAATACTAGAAAATTACAGAGAGTTAAGGAAGGTCACCGCTCCTCTGTGTCTCTCCTATTATACTGTAAATCATGTATAAGAGTAATGAAAGTAGAGTGCTCCCAAGTACACTTGGAAGAAAGTAAACGGTTCTGTCTGGCATTAATATATTACACACTGAAGTTGGCAATGATGGCCAGAAATTAGAAACAGTTTTATAATGTGATAGGTTCTAAATTTGCACTGATACACACCCACACCCACACACCAGTATTCAGCACTGATTCCACTTCTCAATCATTTCCTCAAAGTATTTGGAGCAATAAAATCAGTGATTAACAATGTGACGTATTTACAGATTAAAGATGTAATCTGTCATATGTTTTGATCAACATAGTCTAAATGGGGTTTACTAAGCAGTTTTGTTTCTGAGGCAGCTAATTTGATGCCACAAATTTACCTAGAAGGCTATACTTGATTGGGAAAGCAACTTGATATCCCCAGCTATTAATCAACATGCATTTTCCAATAGATGCTTTTCTGAGGTTGCATTTTACACTATACCTTGTTAGGTTGGAGAGACCTCCGTATGTTCTCCATCCAGATGTCTCTTTCAGCAGCAGAAGTACAACTGAAGCATTTACTACAAGTAGAACAAGATATCTAGAACATAGTACAGAAAGTCAAGTTAAGCTTACAGCCAAGATTGTAACTGCATGAAATACCGCAGAGATACCTTAATACTTAATAATGCAGTAGCTTAATGAGGAAATTTAATCAGAATACTAATACATTTATTATGTTAACACACTGGGGTATTACAAAGCTCCAAGTGTCAGAAACATTATGATCCAGTTTGAAGCCTATTAATTCTGGTTGAAATGTTCACCAAATCCTCCCAACTTGGACAGTTTTCAAATGGAAATTTAGTCTATAAGGATGTTAATTAAATTAATAAATTTACCTATGAAATAATGAACTGCATTGAGGAACATTTTAAATAACTGATTTTTATAGTTTATAGTAATGTTAAGCCCCTGTCACACTGCAGCAACGGATGGAAAGAGGATGTAAAACGGAGAAAAACACTTACCATCCGTTGGTTAACGCAATGCTTCCGTTCTGTACTCACTGCCTCCGTTTTGCTTCCTCTCTATCCGTCCAGCATTCGTCTATTGACATTTCATCCGCTCAAAAGGTTTTGAGCTGCTCAAAACTTTTGAGGAGGAAAATGGTATCACAAGCCGTCCATTTCTGTCTGCATCCGCTAGGCATACGGGGGACATCCGTTCTGCCGGCATCCACTTGTCTTCGTTTACGAGAGCATCACATACCGATGAGAAGCTGAAACTCAAGTTCACCGCTCATAAGTCGCTAGGCCATCCTCTGCCGCTTATGGCCTGCAACAATCTCGAACTACCTGCTCCTCACGTAAAGGATGCAGGGAGGAAGCTGAACCAGACGCGGAACGGACCGCCAGCGTTAGTAGCAACGACAGGAGAAAGGATGAAAGGGCCAATCGCAGCACGCAAAAAAACATTTAAAACTGTGGAAAAAACCATTTCGACAGAGCGGGAACGCCTCATTCCGATTGATTAAGGAGATGTTCTAGAGATGCCATAGCAGGAATAGCAAAAGGATTCTCTTTCATGATCCACTGATAGTCGCTTTCCCCAATACGCGCATACTCGCAGTCCCTCCCTCGTCACCCCCGTGCCATTCCTTTCCCGTGTAAATCGCGCTCCCTGTTTATGCAATTTTTGCCCTTTTGTAGAAGCGGATAACATGATAATGGAACATTTTTCTCATCCGCTGTGTCCTTTTTACAAACGTTTTGCATCCGTTGGGCAGTGTGACAGGGGCTTAAGTTATAAACCAATAGTTTTCTAAGCAATATTTTTATCATTATTGCAAAATCATTCTTCATTTTTATTTTCCAATTTGAAGCTATATCTAACAAGGCTGTAAAGTGCTTTAGATTTAAAGGGGGGGGGATTACTTTGACTTCACATGAGCCCTCATATAACAATGACTGGCAACTTCATAAATCAATTACTATGTGTCCCTCCAGGGATTCTGTAGATATAACAGGAAGAATAGATTGAAGAATTACCGAAAGAGGATATGTGCATGCCCACATGTGCTCTAAAGCACTTTTTGCCTTTTGAATCCAAAGTGGTGCAGAGCCTATAAACAGTTATATTTGCTCATAAAAAGGATGTGTGCTATTTTACAGAAAAAGAACATGATATGAATTTGGTACCAAAGGAGATGAAAAGCAATAAAAATAATAATGAACAAGTTTGAAGAGAAAATCTATATAATATAGGATTACATTAAATATTATGCTAAATAGTTTGCATTAGTTGGTACTCCCTTTAATAAAGTTTAGGTCTAGGTTATTTCTTAGCAAGACTGTGATCTGGTTACTATAGAAATTTGAAACATCACACTGGAGAACTGCTAAAATACAACAATTTAATTTATTTATTTATTATATTTAAATGCTGTTTTGTTCTTTTTGAGAGAGCCACTTCCCATGAAAGATAAATATAAGTTTGTCACCTAACTCATTGTATTTAAACTAGAAAAATATTTCTAGTTTTTTCTAATTTGAAGTTTTTATGGTATTGTACTGAATGAAATATCAATTAAAAGTAAACTCTAATTTTTCTTGCTTCCCCAAAAAGGAGCACATTTACTAGGTAATTTCCATGACCAGGAAAAGATCTTTGATTTTCCATCAATGTGTACAGTAGTCCTTGACTTACAACAGTTCATTTAGTGACCATTCAAAGTTACAACAGCAATGAAAAAAGTGACTTTTGACTTTCTCACAGCTATGACTGTTGCAGCATCCCCATGATCATGGGATAAAATTTCAGGTGCTTGGCAGCTGGTTCATATTTATGACCATTGCTGTGTCCCAAGGTCATGTGATCACCTTTTGCAACCTACAGACAAACAAAGTCAATGGGGAAGCCAGATTCATTTTACAACCAGGTTACTTAACTTATCAACTGCAGTGATTCACTTAAAAACTGTGTTAAGAAAGGTTGTAAAATGGGGTAAAAGTCATCTATCAAACATCTCACTTAACAACAGAAATTTTGGGCTCAATTGTGATTGTAAATTGAGGACTGCCTGTATATGTGCACATCTATGTAGTTTCCATATTAAATCAGTTACACTGGGATTTAGCGCAATATTTGTTTTAATATGTCCCAAATTCAGTTCAGTAATCTAAATGGAAAAGTTATTATTTCAAGTGTCCCATTAAGAATACCAAAGGAGGAAAAAAACTTTTGAAAAATTGTATTAAGAAAATTAATTGAAAAGCTCTGGTATTTGGTATTTAATGAATACATTAAATACCAAAGCCACTTATTCCCAATTTGTGGTCCAGGAAACAGTGATTTTGAAGGGTACTGGAAGCAGTCATTGATCCATACATCAAAATAATCATTCCTACCCCCAATTTTTTTTAATGGCAAATATCTCAGGGAATCATTGAATTACCTAAAGGGCCTGTCACATTGGACGACAGATGCAAAACGTATGTAAAAAAGACACAGCGGACGAGAAAATGTTCCATCCGTTGTT
>BHFT01016354.1:0-16842 GCA_004320025.1 Laticauda laticaudata
AAGCAGAGGAGAGGAGTTTCAGTTTCACAGCACCAAGCAGCTTTAGTACAGAACAGTTGAGCTAAGCCACACCCAGGGTCCTTGCCGTGTCCTTCTGGTTCACACAGCAAATACTGTTTCAGCTTCCAAACAGCCCTCACCTCTCTTACACACTGACAGGACATTAGCCAGATGAATACCAATGGATGCTGGTAGGTAGAGGCAGAATTTTTCCCCTTTATTTTCCTCCCAAAAAAATAAGCCCGATCACATAGTTCCGTAGAGAAGCATGGGTATCGAGCTAGTACTGAATATTTTTTAAATTGCGCATTCCTTCTTAGAAACCCCAATGAATGGATTTGGCATAGCTGTAAAGAGCATTGAGTTAAAATATGTGGAGGATCAAATGAAAGCAATTTTGTGATTGGTGTTTATGGTCATGTAACAAGAAGACATGAAGGTGGCTTTTTCGGAAGGTAACTGGACTTTGTTTTTGCTTGAAGACGTTTTGCTTCTCATCCAAGGAGCTTCTTGGTTTCTTCAGTTCAAGAACTGAGGAAGCTACTTGGATGAGAAGGGAAAAGGTCTTCAAGCAAAAACAAAGTCCAATTGCCTTTTGAAAAAGCATCTTTGGGACAACCATGACCTGGATGACTGAGATATAAGCAATAAATCATAACTGGAATTAAATATGTGATCCTGATTCTTCTTGCTTGACAACTTTTGCAATATTTTATGAATGTTCAGGGATCTGTTTTCAAAGCCTTTCAAAGAAGAATTGAAAGAAGCAGAATTACCTTCACCCACACATAATTCTGAGAGATGTCTGGAGCGAGCATGGAGGAAGTGGGTGATTACTTTTAAGTTCCAAGTGATCTGCTTCCTGCAAGGCACATTGAAGTAGCATTTCTAACATGGCATCAGAAGAAGAAGAAAAAGTGCAATTCTCTGAAACACCAACTACTGAGACATCAACATTTATGCTTCACTGATGTTTGTAATCATTTTGTTTATACAGCGAAAATGATATATACATACACTGACTCGTATAAATCTACATGCTTCATTGCAGATAGGAAATTAGATCCACTGGGAAGAATTAATTATAACAGCAGAAGATGTTAAAAAGCACTGAAGCATTTATAAAACAGAATTATAAAATCCTGGAGCCAGGAGGGCCACTGAAGTCATGTAGTCCAATCCCTAAACTGCAAGCACAATCCAATTTGAAGCAGCTGTAATTCAGAGCTCTCTAGCCTCCGTGTCAGGAGTTCAATTCCCAGAGTTCCTCAGCTAGCATGAGAAATACTGATCTAAACTAGAACAGTTTTCCCAATCTTAGCCATTTTAAGATGTCTGGACTTCAACTCACAGAATTCCCCAGCCAACATGGTGGTTGAGGAATTCTGGAAGTTGAAGTCCACACATCTTAAAGTTGTCAAACACAGCTCTATTTGGAACACACAAAGGAAGTGAGGGCCCCCAGCTCACAAATTTCCAAGTCTGGCTCAACTGAATTGAATTATTTGATTTATAAAGTGAGTTTCACATCAGCTTGGCCTTGATCCATCTGGGGAATTTCACACAATATCTTAATCCATAAGCTAATGGCTGGATAAGTATAAGACAATACGTGAACCACAAACAGATTTAATCAACTTTAGAATCATGTGCAGCTCTTTAAATTTACATGGTTTCTATTTAATAGAGAGACAGTTTGGTGTAGAAACCAAGAGACTTTGTGTTCCAGTCCCACCTTAGGAATGAAAGCTGGCTGGGTGACTTTGGGCCAATCACCAGCAGACTGTGAGTTCTAATGTCAGGGTTACAAGTAACATACCCATAGCAAACAAAACTCTGAGGCAGGCAATTTTCTCAAAGAATAGGTTTATTGGATATGTCATATTGGCACAGGCTGGTGAAAACCAATTCTGAATATTCCCGCAGTTTTCACCTAATCAAAAGTGGAAGTGTGTCACTTTTTCAAAGCAATCAGTCGCAGGGTCCAATCAGTATACTATCAACTCGTAAAACATTCCTTTGCCTGTTTTCCAGTTGCCATAAACAAGGGGAGGGGGGAAATCTGAAGGAACAGTACAGCAGTTTAAAACCAGAAGCACATTCCATGCTTATCTTACAAAGATTGTACCTAGGCTACCGGATCTTCTGCCTGCGAAAATCCTTCATTGGAGAATGTGATTGATGACACCCAACCTGTGAACATGCTTCATTGGAGAATCTGATTTATGAAACACCCAGGTGGGAGGGGGGAAACAGGGTCACAGATGACTGTGAATAACGTATGCCAGAGTTGGTGTCATACAAGTTAATGCCAACAAATTGCTCCTAATAAATCTTTTGGATTCTTTTGAAGCTTGGCTTAGGCTCACGATTTAATTTGGGCAATCGCTGAAACCTTGACACCTAGGTGACTCCAGTCCTCTCCTTCTGAGCCTCTGCAGGAATGTCTTTGGTTCCCAAGAGAAAGCATTTTGTTTTGACTACAACAATCCAATTATCTCTATTCCCTCCTCCCCATCCCTCTTCTCCAGTGTATCAGCACTGAAGTCACAAAACAGCCTCAGTCAGTCCAACTTCAGGGTTGACATCTAGTCCTGCCTTAGGTATGAAAGCCGATTGGGTGACTTTGCTCACCCTCTTTCAGCCCAATCCACCTCCCAGGGTTGTTGTTGAGGGAAAAATAGGAAGAGGAAGGAGGATGAGGTATGTTTGCTACCTTGAGTTACTTATAAAGTAATAAAAGTGGGATAAAAATCAAATAAATAAAGTCCATTTACATGTTGTACTAGCTCTCCAACAATCCTGGATGTTGTCTCTGGGTGTGACTTTTCATAAAGAGCTTTCATTCAGGAAGCTGCCAGCATCAATAAAGGACAGTAAGTGATGTACATTTCCAATAATCTCCTCCCTGCCACTGGATGCTTCTTCATCCTTCTGCCCTTTGGTGATGACGTACTTACAGGTGAATGGGCAGTCAACCTTCACATTGGTCTCAAATTCTACCAGGGCAGAGACTTGAAAAAAACAGAGCGTGATTCTGCATCACCTCTCATTTCATTAGAACCAGGTGACTTGGTACCTTGACAAGTCTTTCCATTCTTCGTGCTCACAATGATGCAATATGCCAGAGAAACAATATCCTTCACACCATTTTTGTGCTCCTTAATCTCCAGAGGTCAATAGAAAAGGGTTTTTTTCAATGTGTTGATGCAACACTTAGCTGCTGATTGGTGCCCGATGTTGCACAGCTTCCATTTGCCTCACAACAAAGCTAGATATTTCATTAACTTCCTAGCAACAGCCACGTGGGCGGTTTTTCATCGAGTGTCCTAAATCTATTTGCTCCTTTTCTAGTCCAGTTGTTTTTGCAGCATCCTGGTGGATCACACAACTCATTCTTGATTAAATCTTTGCTTGTCTGATTTTTGGAGCAGGATGTTAGGAAGGAAGGAAGGAAGGAAGGAAGGAAGGAAGGAAGGAGGGAAGGAAGGAAGGAAGGAAGGAAGGAAGACAGAATAATGTGGGGGGGGAGATAGAAAGAGAGACAGAGAAAGAAAGAAAGAAAGAAAGAAAGAAAGAAAGAAAGAAAGAAAGAAAGAAAGAAAGAAAGAAAGAAGGAAGGAAGGAAGGAAAGTATAATGCCAGGACCTCTTATTCAGTATTTCAGCACCTGGGAAAGCTGCATCTGCAATTTTCCTATCTGAAATTTTTCCTAACTGCCTTCTGCAATACCATGGTCTCCAGTTGGATCGTGTCTATGACTGACCCCTCCTATCTCTTTCTCTGGGTTGGAGGGCATTTCAGGCAAATGCATCTGGCAGGCTTCAAAAGGTTGGCCTGGAACATCCAGCGCCTATCTAACTTCAGCTGAGTAGCAAAGAAGGATGATGGTCTTTATCAAAAACTCATCCAGGGTTTTAATGAAATACAAACCAAGCACTCTTTGTAAGATTCCTTGTAAAGGGCTTGTAAAGACACAATAGGCCAGATCAATAGCTGCCTATCTATGTGGGTTGGGAGGGAGATATTACAATCTTTCTGGTGCTATTGCTCTGTTCCAATTTTCTCAATTTTCCCCACTCCTTCCTTTCTTACCTGACAGAAATACCGTCCAAGGGATGAAATGAAATATTTTATATCTTCGTGAGCCATGGGCTTGATGAAAGGCTGATCAAAAGCAGATATAGAGGCTGAAGATGACATGTAATTTAAAAGGTTTTCATTACTGTGGGTTTGTAATTTTTCTATGGTGGCTCTGATTTATGGTGCTGCGGCATGAACATTTCTCACGTAAATGGTTTTGCAAGCATGAACTGGAAAGCAAATATTAATTTTTAAAAATTTGGACAAGCAGGCCAACTGGCATACCATTCCTGGAAGTGAAGGACAGAGATGGATATCAAAGTAAGCTAAAGTGATGACAATATATTCCTCTATGTAAAATTAGATTCTTCAGAAACCTAATTCTGTTTTTTTTTTTTTCCTGCTGCTGACACATTGATCTGGACCTGATACATGTTTTGATTTTATGTTGTCTTTATCTCTCATCTACATCAATGAGAAAGAAACAAGCATTAGTTTTAAAAATGCAGGTGTAAATATCAAACAAGCACTATAGTATGCATATGAAGGTAGTTTCCAAATAGGGGCGGAAATAGTAAACACCAAAAGTATTATATGTACAGGTCACTGACTCATATTTATGACTGTTGTAGTGTCCCAGGCTAATGGGATCACCTTTTGTGACCTTCTGAGAAATAAACTCAATGTGGGAGGCAGATTCACTTACCACTCATGTTACTAGCTTAACAACTGCAATGATTCACTTAACAATTGTGGCAAAAAGGTCATAGAAAAGGAGCAAAGCTGACAACAGCTGTCTCCCTTAGCAACAGAAAGTTTGAGCTCATTTGTGGTCATAAAGCAAGGAAGCATTTGTTCTTCCACTTATTTCAGCCCAGAAATTCTATTCCCCACATTGCTAAGTTCATCAAATTGAAATTTTTGAACAGGAATGGATTTAATATCACCATGGTACCTGTTCTGACCCAAATCTTGTCCCAAGTAAACAAACACCAAACAGAGATAAAAGCAAAACCTTTTAATGCCGTCTGAGAATTCCGTTCATTCACGATAAAAAGACTATTAAAACTAATTGTCTCTGATAAGAATGAGCCTTGCCAAGGTGGTACAAGGCTGCCAAGAACACTAGATAAAGTTGCCAAGAAATATTTCAAACACAAAGAATCTCCAAACATCAACCTAGATATTCTGAACATCCACAAGGCTTGAGTGGAAAAACTTATTTGCTTCCTGCAAAGTACTCCGGTTTCTCATCTGGCTTTTATCTCTTAAGGGAGGGGCCATTAGCTTGCAGCCTTACTCCCGGGTCACCCATGCTGCTGAAGCTATTCTTTCCTTTGAGCAGCCCTGGGCACACACGCACTGGGCACAGGCTCCTCAGGTACCTCTTCCTCACTGCTGTCAGCCTCCACAATCCCCGAAGGCAGCACTCCACTCCCTGATGGTCCTGGCCCCATCCCTGCATCACACGCAGGCCCTTCATCTGAGTCCTCGCTCTCCAAGACCTCAGCCATCTGGACTGTTGTCGGCGAACCACAACACTACCACGACTGTTGGCATCTCTCTCTCTCTCTCTTTTTTTTTTTTAAACAAATTGTATCCATCAATTGCCCTGTTTGAATCATGACAGTCGTTCTGCTAGATCTTTGAAATCTATTAAATCATATTTGTCTTTCTGAATGAAGAGCTCAGATTCATCCTGTTCATTTTCTGCATCTGAGCATTAGCATATAGACAGCAAAAACCATGAATTTTATGAGTCAATGTTTTTTTCTCATTTTTCATGGAATGTCTTTAAAGATTCTCAGTCATCCAGGTCATGGTTTTCCTAGAGGTGCTTTTTCAGGAAGCAACTGGAGTTTCTCACCATGACTTGGAGGACTGAGAATCTCTACGGACTTTTAGCTATACAATCTGGGACAAACATCCTTTGAATGGTGTGGGAGTAGGGATGGGTTTCCAGAAGAAAAAAATTGCAGACTACAGGAACCAGGAGCACCACTCAAGTGACCCTAGGACACAGATAAACCTCAAGTGCTTCAATGACCCTCCAAAAGGAAGCAGATGACCAGCCTTCCATTTCCCACTATCTTGTCAGAGCTGAAGAAGCTTCTTGGAGGAGAAGCAAAACATCTTCAAAAGAAAAAACAAGAAAGTCCAGTTGCTTTCTGAAAAAGCACCTTTGGGATTTTCATGGAGTGGTTTAACTTCCCCAGAGGGCTGGTACGCACACTTTGCGTGAGTCTTTCATCAAGCTTTTTACTCTCATTCCTGCACAGGTCTCCATTTAAACCCCTCCTAATCAAGCTCACAATGTTTTGGCCAAATTCATTTCCACCATTTCTTTGTAAGAAGCTACAACCATTCTCAGGTCCACAGACCATCACCAGGAGACTGTGAGTCCTATTTCCACATAGGTATGAAAGCCAGCTGGGTGACTTTGGATCAGTCACAGGGACACTGGAAGTTCTAGTCCTGCCTTAGGCGCGAAAGCCAGCTGGGTGACTATATGCCAACCACCAGAGAAGTGTGAATTCTAGTCCCACTTTAGGCATGAAAGCTGGCTGGATGACTTTGGCCCAATCAGCAGGAGAGTGGAAGTTCTCACAGATTAAACAGAGTTGGAAGGGACCTTATAGGTCATCTCGTCCAACCCTCCCCACCCAAGCAGGAGACCCAACACCATTTCTGACAGATGGCAGTCCAGTCTCTTCTCAAAAGCTTCCAGTGATGAAACTCTTACAACTTCTGAAGTCAAGCTGTTCCATTGGTTCTCACTGTCAGAAAATTTCTCCTTATTTCCTGGTTGTATCTCTCCTTGTTCAGTTTCCATCTATTATTCCTTGTCTGGCCTTCAGATGCTTTGGAGAATAGCTTGACCTCCTCCTCCTCTCTGTGGCAGCCCCTCAAATATTAGAATACTGCTATCATGTCTCCCTTGGTCCTTCTCTTCCCTAGACTAGCCATGCCCAGTTCCTGTAACCATTCATCAATTCCAATCCACCTTAGCCATGAAAAACAGTTGGATGACTTTGTCTCTCTCTCAGCCCAACCAACTTTGAGAGTTCTTGTTATGAGGAAACTAGTATCAGGAAACTAGGATGTGTTGGCTATGTTCACCGCCTTGAGTAAAAATAATAAAGGCAGGATATAAATAAATAAAAATGAAATGATTTTTTTCCAAGTTGCCAGCTGTCTATGGAGATTCTCAAGATGCCAGCTATTTAGTTGGTATGACTTGGCTTAACCTCTGCTGATGCTACAAGGCTGCGTTGGGCCATCTGCTTCAGCTCTCTGCTCTTTGACTTCAATTTCCTTAGCTCCTTCCACCAAGAGTAAATAAAGATGCATCAGATGGAGGGCAAAGTTGGCTCACAGTTCAAAAAGTCGGCTGCCATACACAGCCTTCATTTTTTTCTGATCTTTACTTGGGAGAATTAGCTGTGTCAAAGTGTAAATTGGTCTTGAAAGCCATTGTTTTCCTACTGGAAGGAACCGGAGAGGGGATACAAAAGGCCATGGAAGCAGTATTAAGTGGATTCTTGTTACTGTTCTCGCTATTTTCTCAAGGCTGCCAGCATTTTATGAGAACGTGAGAAGAATGCTTGAAAAAGTCCACAACACGTGAAGATGAGCTGAGGTCCATGAACAGCCTTAAACTTTTGTCATAACAAACAGTCTTTTGTTTGTTTGTTTGTTTTTTGTTTAGTTTTCAAGGGTTTAACAAGTCATTCCTATGAATTAAGCACAAAAAGTTGGCTGGTAATATAATAACTCTTATTGCCTTAATACTTTCGCAGCACATCATACAGGCTTGCTGTAAACATTTTCTGGCAATTATCATCCTCCACAACACCACAATAGTTGTTGTTGTGTGAAAAAGGTAGATCTGGCCTTGGGAAAGGAGCAGTGAACCTCTAAAAGGGGTGTGTGGAGGAACAAAAAAAGATCACTGAGATGAGAAAGATGAATGCCTTAGAAAGAAGCAAAGGCAAAGAATGAAAGGTCTGTGTTATTTTAATATATGTACTCCACCTAGGCATTGTATATAATATCTAAGCATTCTGCAGAATGGCCAGAACTATTTAGGCCAAGTATAAAAGGAGAGTCATGAAAAGGGTTAGGGTTATGGTTAGGGGTTAGATTAGGGGTTAGAATGTAGACTTTGCTGATTTTGTAGCCTTTGTCTTTCAAATGCATATCGACTGCTGAATCTTGTCTTGATATATTGGTCCTTCTATGATGTGTCATGCATTTGTGAAGTGATTGTTTTTCTTTCTCCAATGTACATATCCGCACATGTCTCATTGCATTTCATTACAAATGTCATATAGTTCAGTTTGTGTCTGGGTGTTTTATCTTTGAGGTGGACAAGCTTCTGCCTTGATGCATTCTTGGATTGAAAGTGCATATGTATGTTGTATTGGTTGAAAATTGTCAACCAACACAACATACATGCACTCTCAGAAAGAGTGCTAATGACCAGATGACTGCAAGGAACATAAATCCTTCAATTCCCTACCGTTCAGTCAGAACCGAAGAAGCTTCTTGGATGAGAAGCGAAACATCTTCAAGGAAAACCCAAGAAAGTCCAGTTGCCTGGATGACTGAGAATCTACAAAAACATTCCCACATTAAGGAGAAGTAGCCAATGTTAATACTCCTCAACTTACAATTCATTTAGTGACCATTCAAAGTTACTATGGCACTGAAAAGAGTGACTTATGATCGTGTTTCATACTTATAACCATTGCAGCATCCCTGTGGTCACATGATCAAAATCCAGAAGCTTGGCAACTGGTTCATATTTATGACAGTCACAGGATCCCAGGATCACTTTTTGTGACTTTCTGACAAGCAAAGTCAATGGGGGAATCCAGATTCACTTAACTATCGGGTTACTAACTTAACAAATGCAATGCTTCACTTAACAACTGTGGCAAGGAAAGTCATAAAATGGAGCAAAATCACTTTACAAATGTTTCACTTAGCAACACAAATTTTGGGTGGTCGTAACTCAAGGACTACCTGTATTATCTTGCAAAGCAAACTTGAGCCCAAAGGTGGGCTGAAACTAAATTTTGATTGAGCATGTGGCACCCCAGCCCAAGCTCACTGAGACACAGCCTTATGGTTTGCAAGGAAAGCTGTATGGGTCAGCATTTTCTTCTAAAGGCATGTATTATGCATCAGCTCTGTTGTTTAGTAATGTGGAACAAATATAATTTTTGAGCAGGCAATAATGCCAATATCTTTTTCCTTATCTTTCCTGGAAAGCAAAGCTTCAGTGCACAGGGAGGGGTGGAATGAGACAACACACCATAGCCAACTTGCAGCAGGACAACTCACCATGGCCAATTTGACATGGGACAACTTGCTGCCGGACAATTTAACCATTCTATTTAATTATTTAAAGTAACAATAGCAATAGCACTTAGACTTATATACCGCTTTACAGTGCTTTACCACCTTTTCTAAGCAGTTTACAGAATCAGCCTATTGCCCCCAACAATCTGGGTCCTCATTTTACCAATCTTGGAAGGATGGAAGGCTGAGTCAACCTTGANAATCTGGGTCCTCATTTTACCAATCTTGGAAGGATGGAAGGCTGAGTCAACCTTGAGCCTGGTGAGATTTGAACTGCCAAATTGCAGGTAGCCAGCAGTTAGCAGAAATAGCCTGCAGTACTGCACTCTAACTATTGCACCACGTGGCTCAAAAACACATAAATATTTATTTTAATGTTTGCCATTCAGATTTCATACTGCCCCTTCTTTTGCATCATATTTTTAATGCTTCTATTCCACTATTTCTTTGATATTAGTCTAACCCTGGCCCTGTAGCAAGTTGTCCTGTGCTGAATTGAATGTAGTGAGTTGTCCTGCAATGAGTTGGCCCTGGCAAGTTGGCTGTGATGAGTTGGCCAGAGTGAGTTTACCATGATGAGTTGGCCATGTTGAGTTGGCCATGGCAAGTTGGTTCTGGTATGTTAGCCATGGCAAATTAGCCATGATGAGTTGGTCATGGCAAGTAGGCCATGATGACTTCACCATGGCAAGTTGGCCATGGTGAGTTGGCCATGGCAAGTTGGCCCTGATGAGTTGGCCATGGGGAGTTGGCCATGGCAAATTATCATAGACCCAGGAGGGGGAGCTTACAGATCTCTCAGCTGAGACACACCAGCACTGTTGGTCCAAAATACACAATAGTGAATGCAGTTGCACAGGTCTACCTGTCACCTGCAATGTCACGCTAGCAGTCATAAAGAGAGACTTTGTGAAATGAAATACCTTTTGATTCTTTTAGCCAGCGACTCAGACACATAAAAAGAAATAAAGTATTGCAAGTAGTTCTCAAAGTATGGTCACAATTGAGCCCCAAAGCTCCATTGCTAAGTGAGACACTTATTCAGGGAGTTTTGCCCAATTTTACAATCTTTCTTGCCACAGTTGTGAAAGTGAATCACTACCCTTGTTAAGTTAGTAACACAATTGTTAAGTGAATTTGGTTTCTTCATTGACTTTGCTTGTCAGAAGGTCCCAAAAGGGGATCCCATGACCCCAGGACAATGCAACTGTCATAATTATGAGTCAGTTCAAAAGTTCTGAATTTTGATCACATGACCATGGAGATGCTGCAATGGTCATGAGTGTGAAAAACTGGACATAAGTCACTATTTTCAGTGCCATTGTAACTTTGAACAAATGGTTGTAAGTCAAGCACTACCCATATTTCACAAGGAGATGGCCTAAAGCCAAAGGGAGATCCATGGAGGATGAGACGGAATTGTTACCGAAGTCAGGATGGTCGCCATTTTGACTTTTTTGACCTCCTTGCCAACAGTTTCACTTTAACACTATATTATGACATGCATGCTGATTGGCATTAGTGACAAGTTACTGGCATTTCTACACCATTTCTATGGTTCATTAACTAATGTGTTGCTGCCTCATATACGAATTTTGTGTCAAAAAATTGCACAGTGGGTGTTCAAATGAAAGTCAGAGATGCTGACACAAACACCCAGTTTTATATAAATAAATACATGTAACTAACATCCATGTTTTATAGCTCATAGGATAATCAGGCACATCACTACATCATGAGGTAAATCATGAGGTAAACCACAGAACAGCACACAGAGTGCATACACAGAAGTAAAAGGCGGGAGAAAAGGGACACTCCCCCTTTACCCCCAGCAACCAATCCCAGCACAGATTGCTTCATGCAGAATCCAGCACTCTCCAATCAATCAACTATAACTATGTGTTCTGGATCATTGTAGAACCCCCACTGTTCCAGATACAAAATTTAAACACACTTGATAAGAATAGAATAGAATAGAATAGAATAGAACAGAACAGAACAGAACGGAACGGAATGGAATGGAATGGAATGGAATGGAACGGAACGGAAGAGAACAGAACAGAACAGAACAGAACAGAATGAAATAGAAATAAAATGGAATGGAATAGAATAGAATAGAATAGAATAGAATAGAATAGAATAGAATAGAATAGAATAGAACAGAACAGAACAGAACAGAACAGAATGAAATAGAAATGGAATGGAATACAATGCAATACAATAGACATTGACATTGACATAGACATAGAATAAACGTAGAAGAGAATGGAATGGACTGAGGAAACAATCAACCTATCGAACAGAAAGTGCTTCAGAAGTTGTGGGAGCTTCATCACTTGAGACTTTCAAGAGACTGGACTGCCATTTCACAGAAATGGTGTAGGGTTTCCTGCTTGGGTGGGTGGGCGGGCTTGGACTAGATGACCTACAAGGTCCCTTCCGTTATTCTGTTATTATTCTGTTATTCATCACTTCATCACTTGAGACTTTCAGGAAGAGATTCAACTGTCATTTGTCAGAAATGGTGTAGGGTCTCCTGCTTGGGCAGGGGGTTGGACTAGACGATCTACAAGGTCCCTTCCAACTCTGATAATCTGTTATCTGGAGTAGAATAGAATAGAATAGAATAGAATAGAATAGAATAGAATAGAAGTTGGAAGGGACCTTGGAGGTCTTCTAGTCCAACCCCCTGCTCAGGCAGGAAACCTTATACCAGTGATGGCTAACCTTTTTGGCACCAAGTGTCCAAAGTGCATGCGCAACCCCAAAATGCAATACGGGTGTGTCCCCCATGCATGTGCGCACTTCCCACTCATGCATGCTCATTCCTGTGCATGCATGCCCACCTCCTGCATATGCATGGGCATCCCCGTGCATGTGCCCCACACCCATGCATGCTCCCTGGGCATGTGTGTCAGAAACCAGAAGACCAGCTGGTTGGCTGTGCATGCATGGTAGACCTGAGCTGGGGCGACGGCTCGCATGCCCATAGAGAGGGCTCCGTGTGCCACCTCTGACACATGTACTATAGGTTCACCATCACAGCCCTATAACATTTCAGACAAACAACTGTCCAATCTTTTTGTAAAAATCTCCATTGTTGCACAACTTCTGGAAGCCAGCTTTTTTTTTTCTGTAACATCTGTTGCATCCATAACTTCTGAAAGCCATAACTGATTAATTGTCCTCATTGTCAGGAAGTTTCTCCTTAATTCTAGGTTGTTTCTCTCCTTGATTGGCTTCCACCCATTGCTTCTTGTCCTGCCTTTAGGTGCTTTGGAGAATAGCTTGACTCCCTCTTCTTTGGGGCAGCCCCTCAAATATTGGATCAATGTTATCCTGTTATCTCTGGTCCTTCTTTTCATTAAACCTTTTCATCAAAGACAATACAACAATTGCTCCAAACTGGAGATTCAAAAAAGATTTGTATTTTTTTGCCAGACAAGATTATTCTGGGTTCCTCCTTATCATCTCACACAGTTCTTCCTTTTTCCTATGCATGTTGCATTGATGGTTGACCCTGGGCTTTTATCTTTATTGAAGTCTATGCTAAGTCATCCATGAAGCTTGATTTCACCTTCTGGTTTTCTGTCATCTTCCTAATTGCATTAATCCTCCTGTCATTTGGAGTGTGTAAATTAACCCATTTTTTAAAAAATGGATAAAAAGAGAATTGATATATTTTATATAGGTAGTCCTTGATTTACAACCACAATTGACCCACCATTTCTGTTGCTAAGTGAAAAATTTTTAACCGCATTTTGCCATCTTTGATGACCCTTCTTGCCACTGTTAAGTGAATCATTGCAGTCATTAAGTTAGTAACGCAGTTGTTAA
The DNA here is from genome assembly GCA_004320025.1 of Laticauda laticaudata. NCBI lineage: Eukaryota > Metazoa > Chordata > Lepidosauria > Squamata > Elapidae > Laticauda > Laticauda laticaudata. The sequence goes on from BHFT01016354.1 coordinate 13,288, forward strand.
GTGAATTTGGCATTCCCATTGGCTTTGCTTGTCAGAAGGTCATAAAAGGGGATTATGTGATCTTGGGACATTGCAACTGTCAGAAATATGAGTCAGCTGACAAGCCTCTGAATTTTATTCACCAGACCCTGGAGATGCTGCAATGATCATACGTGTGAAAAACAGCCATAAATCATTTTTTTCAGTGTAGTCATAACTTTGAATGATTACTAAATGAACTGTAGTAAGTCAAAGACTACCTACAACATGCTGCAAAATATATTTAAAAAGGGATAATAAAACAATTAATGGAGTTGATAATTCCTTTAAATCAGCCCACCGAAAAATATAAGAATTCTACATTTGTGGGGCTCTTGGGGCTCTCTGTGCTTGGTGGTGTTCAAGGATGTTGCAATGCATTTGTGCTCGTCTGAATAATATTCTTACACAATTCCTTTTATAGGCAGTTGGGTTGTTACTTTGCTAGTGGTGTGGATTGTTTTGTTGATAGACTTGCATTTCTAATTTGCCCTCATTTCCTCTGCTGATGAGAATATCCTGAATGTAGATTTTGCATGAAGCCAAATGAGACATTTTGAGATTACTATTTTCCTATGTCTGTTGCACAGCTTGACATAATCAACACAATCAAAGGCCTTTATATAATCAGCGAAGCACATAATAATTTCCTTTGGTATTTATTCCCTGGCTTTCTCAGTTCTCTAGTGTCAATCATCTAAAACAGGGGTCTCCAACCGTGGCAACTTTAAGACGTGTGGATTTCGACTCCCAGAATTCCCCAGCCAGAGTGGGGAATTCTGGGAGTCAAAGTCCATACGTCTTAAAGTTGCCAAGGTTGGAGACCCCTGATCTAAAACGTCTCCTGTTCCGCAGCTTCACGCTCCACAGGTAGCCTTGACTTACTACAGTTCATTTACTGACCATTATAAATTACAGAGGCACTGAACAAGGTGACTTGTGTGACTATTTTCACACTTATGACCTTTGTAGCATCTCAATGATCACATGATCATATAAACATGTAAAGAACGGTTGCTGGAATTGGGTATATCTAGTTTAATGAAAAGAAGGATGAGGGTTAACATGATAGCAGTGCTCCAATGTTTGAGGGGTTGCAACAAAGAGTCGGGGGTCAATTTATTCTTCATAGCACCAGAACGCAAGACAAGGAGCAATGGATGGAAACTCATCAAAGAGAAAAGCAACCTGAAATTAAGGAGAAACTTCCTAACAGAACAAATCACCCATCATGCCCCTGTTGGAATCTGATTCTGAGGGAGAGGTGGAAGAGCTGAGAGGGAGTAGCTGAGAGGGAGTAGGAGTGTGGCTGCGGTGGCTGTGGAGGAAAATGGGGAAGTGCACAGTCCTGCTGGGCCTTCAGAGGAAGGCCCAAGCCCATCCCTCTTCATCCTAGGGTATGCAGGAAGGAACAGATAAGGGAGCAACATGAGTTGCATGGTTTACAAGGAAGAAAGGGCCCTGATCCCCTTAATTGGCTGCAGCTGGGAAGACTGTTTAAAAGGGCAAACTGTGCATGGCAAAGTTGCTGGAAGCAAAGCATGAAATTATTCTGCTTTGTCAAGTCTTATCTGAATTCTGGCATCCTCCCAAGTGTGTGTGTTTCATTATCTTTTGAAGTCTTCTGCCCTGTCTTGTTAATTGCTGCAGTGTAGTTTGTGTTGGTTTTTATTTATAATTTATATGAATTTTGAGTTTGGATGGAATTTCTTCCCTTTGAAAACTGTTTTTGGGGGAGTTTTGTTCTCCAGCCGATGATAACTGGACATCGGGGGCCAAGTTGGAGATATTAAAGGGATTTTACCTATTTTTGTGACTTTGTTGCTTGTGTGCCATGACCCAGGTCATCACATCACCAGTGGAACAATTTGTTTCCAGAGGTTGTGAATGGTCCAAAACTGGATGTTTTTAAGAAGAGATTGGACAACTATTTGTCTGAAATGGTATAGGTTTCCTGCCTGAGCAGGGGGTTGGACTACAAGACCTCCAAGGTTCCTTTCAACTCTATTATTCTATTCTATTTGTGAGCAAAATACAGATGCTTGGCAACTGGTTCAAACTTTTGACTGTTATTGTGTCCCAAGATCAGATGATCTCCTTTTGCAACCTTTGGACAAGCAAAATCAATGGGGAAGCCAGATTCACTTAACAACCGGGTTACTAACTTATCAACTGCAGTGATTCACTTAAAAATAGTGGCAAGAAAGGTCATAAAATAGAGCAAAACTCTCTTAACCAAGGTCTCACTTAACAAAAGAAATTTGGGGCTCAGTTTTGTTCGTAGGTCAAGGACTACCTGTACATATGCTCAGAAACACACTCTGTACAGAGGTGGCATTCAGCAGGTTCTGACCAGTTCTGGAGAACCGATAGCAGAAATTTTGAGTCATTCTGAGACCTGGAAAATCCCACCTTTGACTGACCCCGCCCCCACCTATTCTCTGCCTTCCAAGTCCCAGCTGATTGGCTGGGTCTTCTTTTGTTGCCCTGCACAGGAGAACGGAGCTGGAAAGCAGGTTAATGGGTCATGGAGGGAATGGGGATTGTGCAGTATCCTTCCCCTGCCATGCCCACCAAGCCCTGCCACACCCACCAAAGCCATGCCCACAGAGCCGTTGGTAAAGAAATTAGAATCCCACCACTGACCCTGTAATTGAGCATGTGTTGCAAAAAGTCAGCACCATCCAGCTTCACGCACATAGACACAGCTAAGATTGAAACGGGAGAATATGTTGAAACGTTCATCTCAAACACACAAACACCAAAACACTTCTGGTGTCCACGGTAAAATATTTGGATGAACAGGAAAATAGTTTTAGTATAAAATTAATTCTCTACATTAGTTGGGAAGGCTATAGAAAATCTTGGTCTTAACATGGGGCCATTGCCGCCCAAATACAGATTGTCTACAACTTATGACCACAATGAGTCCCACATTTATGTTGCTAAGCAAAACAGCTTTCTGTTGCTGAGCAAGACAGTTGTTAAGTGAAGTTTTCCCCCATTTTATGACTTTTCTTGCCACAGTTGTTTAGCGAATCACTGCATTTGTTCAGCTAATAACCCGGTTGTTAAGTGAATCTGGCTTCCCCATTGACTTCGCTTGTCAGAAGACCGCTATAACCCCGGGACACTGCAACTGTCATAAATACAAGTTGCCATACATCTCAATTTTGATCACATCACCATGAGGATGCTGTTACAGTCATCAGTGTGAAAAATAAGCTCATTTTTTCAGTGCCATTGTAAATTTTAACAGTCACTAAAACCCAAGGTTATGTAAGTCACCTGTCAAAACAATTTGTGCTGTATGACAAAATGAGAAAATCATAAATTGCATTTCACCAACAGGGGGCAGAATGCATACAATGAAGGATTCTTTTAGACAAGCATAGAAACATTTAATTGCTTAACTATCCAAACCATCTTTTGTGGTGAAATAAAAATGTATGACTCAGAAAAAATTATAATTGAAAGTGAAATAAACAAGGCAAATTATCTGTGTGCTGTTTCTAAGAGACAAAAAAAAAAAAAAAT
>BHFT01016354.1:16847-30891 GCA_004320025.1 Laticauda laticaudata
AAAAAAAAAAAAAAAATTGGGAGGAAAATTCCCAACATCCTTTCTTAAAATTCTAATCAATAACAAATTACTTATGACTATCTCTCTGCTTCCAGTCCTCAAACCAAGATTCATTGAGCAACTATTCAAAGTTACAAGAGCACTAAAAATAATAATAACTGAACACTGGTCCTTGCACTGATGAGCTTTGCAGCATCTCACATGACCAAAATTCAGTTGCTTGGCAACCAGCACGTATCAACGATGGTTAAAGCATCCTGTAGTCATGTGATCACCATTGGTAACCTTCCTGACAAGCCTTTGACTAGCAAAGTCAACAGTGGAAGTTGGATTTGGTTAAAGACTCCATGATTCGCTTAACTGCACTAATCAGCTTAACAGCCATGGCAAAAAAGTTTGTAAAATTGAGCACGACTTAACAACTGCAGTGGGAATTCTAGGCCCAAAATTTGAGCATGGCTCACTTAACAACCCCCTTACTTAGCAATGGAACTTCTGGTCCAATTAAGTTGAGAACTACCTGTTTAGAATTATTGAGCAGCTTCAGGGGAAAAGACTGAAATAAGGATATTGATAGCTTCTAAGCTTCAAGAAATCACTAGTCACTTGATTCTACTTTAATTATGTGCCCACAAGTTCATGCTGACTTTTAGCAAATGCATAGATCATTCATAGGGTCCTTTAAGTTTTCTAACAGTGTCCTGTTGCCATTGGAACAGAGTCCATCTACTTGGCTGTTGGTCTTATGTCTGTTGCACAGCTTGACATAATCAACACAATCAAAGGCCTTTATATAATCAGTGAAGCACATAATAATTTCCTTTGGTATTTATTCCTTGGCTTTCTCAGTTCTCTAGTGTCAATCATCTAAAACAGGGGTCTCCAACTGTGGCAACTTTAAGACGTGTGGATTTCGACTCCCAGAATTCCCCAGCCAAAGTCCATACGTCTTAAAGTTGCCACGGTTGGAGACCCCTGTTTTAGATGATTGACACTAGAGAACTGAGAAAGCCAGGGAATAAATACCAAAGGAGGAAAATGGGGAAGTGCACAGTCCTGTTGGGCTCAAGCCCACCCCCTTCACCCTACGGTATGCAGGGAGGAACAGATAAGGGAGCAACATGAGTTGCATGGTTTACAAGGAAGAAAGGGCCCTGATCCCCTTAATTGGCTGTAGCTGGGAAGACTGTTTAAAAGGGCAAACTGTGCATGGCAAAGTTGCTGGAAGCAAAGCGTGAAATTATTCTGCTTTGTCAAGTGTTATCTGAGTTCTGGCATCCTCCCAAGTGTGTGTGTTTCATTATCTTTTCTTGCCTTCCACTATTCTCAGCATTGATGTCTTCTCCAGAGATCTGTCTCTTCACACAAAGACAGATAATTTGAGACACAATCGGTGAACTTTGTATGTCAAGGAAGACGAGGGTTAATGTGATAACAGTGTTCCAATATTTGAGGGGATGCCCCAAAGAGGAGGGAGCCCAACCTATTTGCCAAAGCACCAGAAGGCAGGACAAGAAGCAATGGAGGGAAACTAATCAAGGAGAGAAGCAACCTGGAATTAAGGAGAAACTTGATAAGAGTGAGGACAATTAAACCTACCCTGCTGCTCAGGCAGGAGATCCTACTATACATAGGTCCTTCCAGCCCTATAATTCTAAGTACTCACCAGATGGAAGATGATCCTAGAATTGAAGCCCATGTCACACTGAACCAACGGATGCAAAGAGGATGTAAAATGGACAAAAAAACTTGCCATCCGTTCGAAAACGCGATGTACTCATTGACCTCCATTTTGCTTCCCTCGTCTACTCCGTCCAGCATCCGTTCTAATTGACCGTTCTCATCCGCTCCGAGAAAGTTTTGGGCTGCAACCAAAACTTTTTGCATGACCGGCAAAATTGATCCAGTTTGTCCGTTCTGCATCCGCTAGGCATGCCGCTAGGCATTCCGCCTACGCATCCGCTTACGCATCCGATTACGCATCGCTATACGCATCCGTTACGCATCCGCTATATCCGCTTGGCAATCGCTGTGCTCCGCGCCAACTCGCATCCACACCGGCATGCTAGGAGAAGGCAAGCGAAATCGGACCGCGGAACAGAGCAGAATGGATGCCAAGAACCGGAAGTTGCAGCATGGAAACAAAAGCGTTTAAAGTGGAAAAAAACGTTCGCAGAGGGGACCTTATCTCGGATATTAAGGATGTCTAGAGGATGCCTAGAGGATGCCTAGAGCGATGCAAAGGACACCTTATACTGCCTATAAAAAGGGGGAGAAACTTCGTCTGCATTCTCACTTTCAGACGCAGCCCACCTGGCAGACCTCTGCAGCTTTATCTACTCTTCCTCTTCCACAGCATTCCAGTCATGTCCACCGTGGATCGTACCACAGTCCTTGGCAGGCCACCATCCTTCTGCAACAGTACGAAGCCATGTACAGGCCTCTCGTGAACTCTAATACGGAGAATAGAGGCGGCCCCAAGAAGCGTTTCTGGGTCCGAAAAATAGGATCAGGAGAGAAAGCGCGAGTAGTGAGCGTGAGGAAGCGGAGTAATGTGTAGGTCGTAGAACCGAAGACATCTCTGGGCCATTCCAGAAAACTCATGAGGATGCCCTCCAGCCATGTTTGACGAAGTTGTGCAGTGGCTGACACCCAGGTTGGACCAAGGCCAAACACCAACTTCCGGCCCAGCCTGGGACCGGGCTCAAGGTGGCATTCACTCTGCACCACCTGGCCTCAGGGACCACCTACAAAAGCATGCAGTACGGCGTGGTGGGTGACCACAAACAACCCATCAGCATTGTGGTCAGAGAAAACAGTTGTTGCAGGCCATCATCTGAAAGAATACAAGGAGGAGCTCCTCAGTGCCCCTCACTGAGAAGGCTGGAAGAAAGTTGCAGCAGCCAGTGTATCAGAGGCTGGAACTTCCCACAACACCGTTGAACCATCGATGGCAAGCGCGTGGCTCTGCAAAGCTCAGCCAAGTTCAGGGTCCACTTTATTTCAACTACAATGGGCTTCTTCAGCATCGTCCTCTTCGCCATGGTCGATGCTGACTTACAAGTTCATGTACATTCGATGCTTCAGGCTACCGGCTTCATCTTCAGATGCCCAGGTAACAAAACACCAGTCACCTCAAGGAGGGGGCTGTGAAGGCAAACCTCATCGTGGACTTCCCAGAATCCAGACCCCCTGCCCAATTACATGCAAGAGTTATGCCCGACTTCATCGTGTGGGTGATGACGCTTCCTCCCTCAGAAACCTAACCTCATGAAGACCACTACACTTCCCAGGACTCACTGACCTCGGAAGAGAGGATCTTCAACTACAGGCTTCCAGGGCAAGGTGTGTGCGTGGAGAACGCTTTAGGCATCCTGGCCAACAGGTTCCAGTACTTCTCACCACCATGCAGCATCGCCACAGACCATTGAAGGAGGATCGTTGGAACGCTTGCTGCATCCTGCACAATCTCATGCGCACCCGCTACCCAAGTCTGTGCAGAACAGGCTCTGGACTTCCAAAAGGCAATGGGGACATGGCAAGGCCTGGCGGAATGGAGGCAAGGGCAAAACCTGATAGACACTTGAGGATGTGCAAGGCCCCAACAGAGCCTCTGTGAAGGAAGAAGCAGTGCAACCTCCTGAGACCACTGGTGAACTCCCCAGCTGGGAGCGCGTGAGTGCGCAAGACAGAATGTAGATGCTTAATGGATGCTTCCTTCAGCCTGTTCATCACACGGATTGAGATTGTGCCATGTAGGTGGTGCGACCTACAATGAACAGGGCGTTTAATAAAGAGTTGTGTTTAGTGGTGGACATGTGTGGATCAATTGCCTTACATTGTTTATTGATAAAAAAAAGGGCCATAGTGTGGACACCTGGGCAGGTAAACCATACAGTCCACTATGCTTGCACTGCGCAGGTTTATCTATCCCACAGTATTAGCCATCCCAAAGTATCCCTGCTCATTCCCACAGGTATCCCTGCCCACCCCACTCTATCTTAACCCATCCCACCAAGCATGCAAAGGCTTAAGCCAATTCTAAAGTTCCACCAAGAACTTTATTAAAAAAAGAAATGAAGCAACGTGTGTGAAATCAAAGATAAACTTTTATTGAACAACAAGCTGTAAAAAAAAAATGACGCCAAGTCAAGTGGTCCAAATAAAGTCCACACCAGTCTCTGGGCCACTCTTCACTGTCACTCGGAGGTTGTGCCCAGTCTCAGGGATGAGGGGTCCAGGTGCTGTGGAGGTGGGGTGGGTGCTGGAGTGCCTAGCCCCTGACAGGACAACAGGGGACAGTGTGTTGAGGAAGGTGTTCGCGGACAGCTGGGCTCAGGCCCGTTGATGGCTAGAGGTTCTTCCTCCATGCCATGGGTGTCAGCCCCAGTGACTGTACAGATGTACTCAGGCCGGGCTTGGCTGTGGGGTGGATGAAGGAGCAGTGTAGTGGGCTGTCTGCTCTGGCAGCTGGGGTGAGGACTGGCGTTGGGGGATTATTAGCATGAGGGGGCCATCAACTGTCGTGGGTGGCATATTGTCATGGGTGGCTCGGTGGCATTCAGTGGAACCGGTGGCAACGGTGCTCGGCCCCGATGACTCTGTGTCTGGCCTGGGAAGGGCTGCCTGCCTGGGCTGCTGAACCTCCTGGGTAGCCATAGCCCTTGGGTGAGTGAGGAGCAGACCATGGACTGGGTGCGGAGCAGGTTTCCTCTCATTTCTGGAGTTGTGAAGCAGCTCGGGATCCGGTTCCTTCCCCAGCTGGTTTACTGGGGTTCCGCCATTGTCCACGAGGTCTGGTTGACCATAGGTTGGGAAGGGCTTGTGCTTGGAGGAGGAAGGGTCGGTGTGAACCAGCTGAGAGAGGAGATCTATGCTGGTGCGGATGGTGTCCCTGAGCTCCAGCAGGACAGTGTGGGCTCTGCCCCTTCCTGCCAGTCCGGCTCTCTGCTTTTCTGCGGAGGCAGAGCTGGGGGGGGGTGGATGCAGCTAGGACTGTTGGTGGACTTCGATGTCTCCTTTCTCCCACCGCCACCAGGGAGTCCTCTACGCACTCCACCACGCTTACACACCTGTCCGGCGGGGTTCTCCACCGTGGCACGCTCCACAGAAAACCTCCTGAGACAGGGACTGACTCTCGGCCGGAAGGAGGACTGGCTCTTCAGCAGGCTGCCGAAGAGAGTGGTAGTGAGAGGGGCTGCTGGTGCTCCTCGGGTGGCGGACCTCACCCTCCAGGAAGCTGCACTGGCCATGACGTAACGTCTCTCTGTCTGTCAGCTTTCACAGTGGCCTGGCCAGATTTCTTGAGGTGCAGCTTTCCCGTACCAGGTTGCATATGTTTCCACCAGCCAAGCAGCACCTCCGAAAGTGTAACCATACTCTCTGCCCTCTCTCGTCCAAGCAGCCTGCTTCCACTTGTGTCCCTGTACAGCCTGGGTGTTCTTCCGCCCCACCAGATAGTCATTCTCTCTCAGCCACTGTCCAGCACCTCATCCTCATGCGCCCTCCTCAATGATAGTATTGCCTCCTCTCCCGTTGTTCGCATATGCCTCTTCCTCCCTTTGGCTGGACCAGATGGGCCCTCATCAGAGGGGCTCCCAGCGTAGTATGGGGCTGCTTCCTCACACACCACCAGCAGCACAGCACCAGCAGAATATCATCATTCATCATCATCCTCACCAGCAGGATCATAATCCGCAGCAGCAGTCAGCAGCCAGCACCAGCGGCAGGCAGGATCCAGCGCAGTAGAGTAAGCACCAGGGCAGGCCCAGCAGTCCAGGAGCACGAGCAGGACCAGGATCACTATAGCAGGATGAGACATAGACCAGGCACGAGCAAGGACGAGCAGACCAGGACAGCCTTCAACAGAGTAAGCACCAGCAGATAGCACCACCGCCAGGAGCACTTCCAGCAGAAGCCCCAGCATAAGCAGAGTCAGGGGCAGGGTGCGGAGGTTGGCCCTGTCCCTCATTGCCAGGGATGGCGGTTCAAGGCTGCTGAGGTTTGCTTCCTCCCATGGTTGTCGGGGTTGCTGGCGGCAGGGAGGCTGGCGGCACCAAGGCTGGCAGGTAAGGCTGGCAGGAAGGCTGGCGAGGAAGCCAGGCACGAAGGCTGGCAGGCAGGCACCAAGGCTGGCAGGAAGCCTGGTAGGTAGGCTGGCAGGGAAGCCTGGCAGGAAGCCTGGCAGGTAGGACGTGGCAGGAAGCCTGGCAGGTAGGCTGCAGGAAGCCCTGGCAGGAAGCCTGGCAGGAAAGCTGAGGCAGGAAGGCTGGCAGGAAGGCAGGCAGGCACCAGGCTGGCTGGAAGGCGGCTGGCAGCAAGGCTGGCAGGTAGGCATGCAGGCAGGGCAGCAAGGAAACAGCCAAGGAATCCGCTTGCATCCGCTGTGCATTCCGCTTCATCCGTTCGGCGTTCCGTTCTGCATTCCGCTGTATCCGTTTCCGCGTTGCCGCTTTGCTGAGCCCCCCCCGAAGCCCTGCGATGATTTTTACGCCATCCGCTCCCAGTGTCCGCTTCCATCCGCTGGGCCTTCCGGTTCCGCATCCGCTGTTGCTCTGCCCTGCGTAACCTCCCCGAGTCCGTTTATCCACTCCGCTTATGCAAATTTGCTGCCCCTTTTAAGATGGCGGATAACAACGGATGGAACATTTTTGCTCGTCCACTGGTTGTCCTTTTTGCATCCATTGGTGGCCAGATGTGACATGGCGCTTAAGAGAAATTATCAGACACTGAGAACCAGCAGAAGCCAGTTGCAACAGCCTTGCCTTCCGAAGATTGTGTGGGGCCATCATGGGGGTTTTAAGAAAGATTGGATACCATTTTGTCTTGAAATGATGCAGGATTCCTGCTTGAGCAGGAGCATGGGCCTTAGAAGCTCCAAGTCCCTTCCAATTCTGTTATTCTTTTTTCTTCATTGTCCATGCTGTTCACAGGAGCCTGTGGGTTAAGGAATGGATTTAACATTAAGAAAATACTAGATTGTTGAGATTAGAAGGACATAGATCTATTGTTGGCGGTGGGCCATGCTTTTTTATGGTATAAAAGAACTAAAACACAGGGGTACTTTTAGAAGAACATTAAACCACAGGGGTCTCCGTGGTTTAAATGGTGAGAAGATTTAAAAAGCAATGTTATTTGAAAATTCCAGGTCTGGCTATTGACTATTGAAGCATTTTCTTTGTCCTATAATATACAAAAAGGACAAACAGTTAGATGATGTGAAATATGAATGAACAAGGTGAACTTAAAATCTGTACCCCAAAAACTAGAGGAACAATGATATAAAGATGGAATCGTTTTCATATGCGCAAATACATTCAAGGTATGATAAAAGATTTCTAAAACAAAGCGTTTCTGTGATAAACTGGACTGATTTAGATAAGATTTTGACAGGTACTGATGAAAACGGTGATTAAAAAATTGTACGGATATTTATTAGAATTAAACTAGAAGAAGAACAAGTTTAAAGAAACTATGATTGCATTGGGCGAGAATTTTGGATATGGATTGATCTAGAGAAAATGGCAAAAATTGGGGTCTCAAAATTATAAAAAATGGACAATGTCAACAGCACATATAAAGAAAATTTGTATAAGTGTTTTACAGGTGGCATTTCTCCCGACAAGATAGCAAGAATGTTCAAGAATAAATGGCCGAAAATTACGACGTTGAAATGTCATCAGACACCTGGCTCATTTACCATATGTTGGTGGACTTGTGCAGATGCTAAAAAATACGGACTAAAAGGTCCACACGTGGGTTTGGAAAAAATGACAAAACAAAAGCATTATAGATTTGGAAACCAGATATATTTTATTGGAATTTTACCAGAAATATATAGTAAATGATTGTGAAATACCTGATTGTAAATGTATTTTCAGCAGCATAGGATTGTATTGCCTAAAAACTGGAAAAATTGAGAAACACCATCCACAGGAGGAATATCATTAAGAAGAAAATTACTGGAACTGTGCATGAAATGAGTAGATTACACTTTGAAATAGAGAACAGGATAATAAACAAATTATTATAAAATTTGGGATCTATTCTATTTAATGGTCAGGACAATAAAATATAGTAACTGAAAGATGTAGACTTTTAGAAAATACTAAAATATATCAAGAGTTATTTTTTCCTTATTTATATCTACAAAAGATTTTAGGATAGATTTGGGAGGATAATTATGAATTATCACAAAATAAATTTTAGTAAAATCATGCATTAATTTTCCAAAGCATGAATGAATTTAAAAGTATAGTCAAATGATTAATAATGATACCAATGTATGAAAATGGCATGAAAATATGAGATTCATATACAATGTAATTGCTTAATTTGAAAACTACAAAATGGGAAGCACAAAATAATTTATAAATCAACCGGCCAACACTGTATGTACATATATGGAAGATGGCCTGATGTTTTTATGTTTTGTTTGTTTATGTTTGTTTTAAAAACCAATTTTTTAAAAAAAGACCTCCAAGGTCCCTTCCAATTCTGTTATTTTGTGTTCTTCATTGTCCATGCTGTTCACAGGAGCCTTCTGCAACACGAAGTCCAAAGCATCACTAGTCTTCTTCAAAATCCAACTTTTACTTACAGAGAGGGTCACAAAGAAAACCATGGCTTGCCGAGTTCTGATCTTTGTTAAGTATAGACATGACACAACTTCTGAACATCTTTTTCCAAGGCTTTGTGGAGAAGAAACAGACTACCACCAGCGAGATGTTGCCCATCTATTGTCCACTGGTATCTTGCAATTGCCAGCAGAAAATAAACCATCTGCGCTGGCTGGATGGATGGGTTTTTTTGACATCAAGCAAGAATGAAGCTGTGCTTTTGTGACCTCTGAGATTGCACAATGATGTCAGTTCAAAAACGGTGTCCTTCAGTGGTGTAAAGGAAGGGACTTCAAGATGGGACTTGCCATATCTGAGGCTTTTAAGAAGAGATTGGACAGAAATTGTGTAAGGATCTCCGACTTGGGCAGAGGGTTGTACTAGATGACCTACAAGGTCCCTTCCAACTCCGTTATTCTGTTAAATCTGTTATCTTGCTTTGCTAGTCCCTGCATGTAAATGTCATTCCTGTAGATTCTGTTCTAGGAATGTCCATAAGTCAAGCAGCAGAAAGAGCTTTTTTTGAATCAAGTACTTATTTACAAAAGATAATATTTGTAGCTCTGGGTTGGCTTGAAAGGTCCTTGGTATTTTCTGAGCTTGTTTGGCTAGCACTGAGGATATTACTTAGTTTGGGTAATGAAAGGGCTACAAGAAAGCAAGAAAGCTAAGAGAGCACCAAGGACCTTTCAAGCGCATATGACTGGTCCAGGGAAATGAGAACATGCATTTAAAATGAGAGCCAGTTTAGTGGTTAAAGCACCAAGAAACTTGGCAAGAAACCAGGAGACCATGAGTTCCAGTCCTGCTTTAGGCATGAAAAATGACTGGGTGACTTTGGGCCAGTCACCTGAAGATATTGAGATTTAGTCCCATCTTAGGTATTGAATCTAGCAGGGTGACTTTGGGCCAATCACCAGGAGATGGTGAGTTGTAGTCCTGCCTTAGGTATGTGTGATTTGGGGCCAATCACCAATGATTTTACTGCTGGCTTAGGCATGAAAGCCAACTGGGTGAATTGGGTCAGTCTCTCCCTCCCTCCCTCTCCCTCTCTCTCTCTCAGCACAACCCACCCCACAGGGTTGTTGTAGTGGGGAAAATAGGAGGAGGTGGAAGAAGTTCACTGTCTTGAATTATATGTCAAAATTATAAAGGCGGGATACAAATAAATAAATCGCCCCAAAAGGTTCCCAACAGGATTGTTTGCAAAAATTGTTATTGCTCTGGCATCTATTCTCTAAAATTGTTCTGAAGTTTGACTTTGCAGACATTTTTCCCCAATCTCAAGGCACACATTAAAATATAGTGTGTGTGTGTCTGTGTTTGTTTGCCTCTTTGGAACTGTTGAATCAGAAGTGTGCAGCCAAGCCTTCAATTGCTTTTAATTGGAAGATCTATCCTCACTAAATTGCAGCTTTGGTGCTGGCCGTAGGCAGAGTTGATAGTTGCTGAATTTCATTTCAGTTCCTCCAGGCTCTGTTCTTTCTATTTTATTTTGTTTCATTTTACTCTCTGCTTTTCCTTTATTTGCCGTTCTTATAGCCCATTCCTATTCCACAGGGCTCAAATAGTATCAAACAGAGAAAAATAAAACAAAGCAAAATGCAGAATAATCAATAGCTAAACCCAGAACAATGTCAAGACAAAATGTAACCACAGAAAGCAAAGATAAAGCCCCATGTGGATCTCAGGATGCTCGGTCAACTGGGACGAGAAGCAATCAATCAAATAAATTTTAAAAAATTATATTTCCAGAATTGCAATATGGATGACAGGTAACAGAGTAACAGATTGGAAGGGACTTTGGAGGTCTTGTAGTCCAACCCCTTGCTCAAGCATGAGACTCTATATTTCAGACAAATGGTTGTCCAAACTCTTCTTGAAAACTTCCAGTGTTGGAGCATTTACAACTTCTGGAGGAAAGTCGTTCCACTGATTAATTGTTCTGACTGTTAGAAAATTTGTCCTTCATTTTTGGTTGCTTCTCTCCTTTGATTACTTTCCATCCGTTGCTTCTTGCCCTGCCTTCAGGTGCTTTTGGAAGGCCAGGTGCTTTTAATGGTGCAGTTCACAGAACATACATAAAATGATGCTGAGACAGTAGAAAAAATACAGAGAAGAGCAACCAGGATGATTAGGAGACTGGAGGCTAAAACATATGAAAAACAGTTACAGGGCCTGACCAGTCTCGGGAAGAGAAGGACCAGGGGAGACAGGATAGCAGTCTTCCAATATTTGAGGGGCTGCCACAGAGAGGAGGAAGGGGCCAAGCTATTTCCCAAAGCACCGGAAGGTCACACAAAGAATAATGAATAGAAACTGATCAAGAAGAGATTCCACTTAGAAATAAGAAGAAATTTTCTGACAGTGAGAAAAATCAACCAATGGAACAGAAGTTGCCTTCAGAAGTTGTGGGAGCTTCATTACTGGAGGCTTTCATGAAGAGATTGGATTCCCACCTGTCAGAAATGGTGTAGGGTCTCCTACTTGGGGGGATGTATTGGACTAGATGACCTCTAAGGTCCCTTGCAATTCTGTTAATCTATTTCCAATTTTAACATCTTGGGAAGGTCCTAAGATCTTGGAAACAATCAAATCCAGAAATTAACCAGACATTTATCTAAGGAGGATTAGAATTAGCTCAGAACAATTTCAGCTGTTGCTAAAAGAAAAGCTGTTATGGTTCTCCCTTTTTAATTCATGGGCCTCCAAAAACTTATATAGGAATTAGCTGCCTTTTTAGAGGACCCTATAAAAGAAAGGTTTCTAAAAATGCCAAGATGATTCTCAATAGAAGGCTATACAGCTAGTCCTTGACTTACAGCAGTTAGAATAGAATAGAATAGAATAGAATAGAATGGAATGGAATGGAATGGAATGGAATGGAATGGAATGGAATGAAAAGAAAAGAAAAGAAAAGAAAAGAAAAGAAAAGAAAAGGAATGGGAATAGACTAGACTAGACTAGAATAGAATAGAATAGGACTAGAATAGAATAGGACTAGAATAGAACAAGTAATAAGAATAGGAACAGGAATGGAGTAGGGTAGAGCGGAGTAGAATGGAATGGAATGGAATGGAATGGAGAATAGAATAGAATAGAATAGAATAGAATAGAATAGAGAACTGGAATAGAATAGAATAAGGAATAGGAAAAGGAAAAGGAATGGAGTGGAGTGGACTAGAATATAATATATAGAATAGAATAGAATAGAATAGAATAGAATAGAATAGAACAAGGAATAGGCATAGGCATAGGCATAGGAATGGGGTGGGGTGGGGTGGGGTAAGGTGGAGTGGAGTAGAGTAGAGTAGAGTAGAATAAGGGAGGGGAGGGGAGGGGAGGGGAGGGGAGAAGAGAAGAGAAGAGAAGAGAAGAGAAGAGAAGAGAAGAGAAGAGAAGAGAAGAGAAGAGTTGGAAGGGACCTTGGAGATCTTCTAGTCCAACCCCCTGCTTAGGCAGGAAATGCAACATCACTTTAGACAAATGGTTATCCAACATCTTTTTAAAAACTCCCAGTGTTTGTGCACATTTGAAAGTGCATTGGTAACAAAGTGGGCTAAAATAAGGGAAGGCCTGAAACACATGGGCATGCCTTGGATAAGCCCCTCTCTTGTGGGTCTCCATTATGAAGCTGTGGGACTGGGGGGCTTGGATAGGGAAATCACGCCACATGTTCAGGTGGTGGAAAAGCACATTTTGTTCCTCGCTTGCCAGCAAATACAGGCTGCTTCACTGTTGTAGTTTTGACCCTAATGGTTGATTACTGGCTAAGCAAAGACCAGCTGCAACCTGGTGTTTTGTCAGCAAGGCATAAGTCTTTCTAGGTCCATCTGTTTGTCTGCCTGCTGCCAACTGCTTGGATTGAGGACAATTGTTGGTGTTTCCTTTTATTTAAACATTTTATTTGTTTTATTAAAAATAAAATGTTTCAATAAAATGAAACTCCATCAATTGTCCTAAATAAATAATAAATAATAATAATTTGTTTAGTAAAATAAATAAAATGTTAAATAAAATAAAATCAATTTGGAGCCACTTTGGACTTGTGATGAAGGCACCAGGCTCAAAACCAGGAGACAGTGAGTTCTAGTCCTGAGGCATGAAAGCCTGCTGGGTGACTTTGAGCCAATCAACTGGGGACTGTGAGTTATAGTCCCATTTTAGCAATGAAAACCAGCTGGGTGACTTTGGGCCAATCACCAGGAGATCATGAGTTCTAGTCCTGCCTGAAGCATGAAAACTGGCTGGGTGAATTTGAACCAGTCATTCTCTCCTCTCCTCACAGTGTTGTTGGAGAAAATTGTATTAAGGCCCTGTCCCACTGCACTGAGGATGCAAAGAGGATGTAAAACGTTAAAAAAAGCTTGCCATCCGTTGGAAAATGCTATGCATCCGTTGTGTACTCGTTGCTTTACTCATTGCATATGTGTTTCACGACCTCTAATCCATCATTTGCATCTCGTCCACTGCGATTTCATCTGCGCTCAAGATGTTTTAGCTGCACAAAACTTCGGGAAACGGATGAAAACTTTCTGCCGTTGTACGATGTTAAATCCTGCGACATATGAGCCAACAAACTTCTATGTCCGTTTATCATCCGTTAAACATCCGCTGTATCCTCTCTGCATCCTTCTGGGCATCCTTAGCCAACTCACATCCGCTGCAGCTGAAAACGGAAAGAGGGAGGAAACAAAAGGTACATGGAACAATCTACAACAGCATTAGAGCCACGGAAATAAAAGGATTAATGAGCCAAGTGAAACGGTTTGGCATCCGATATACATCCGCTAGGCTTCCTATGACACATCCGTTTAACATCCCTGCTAACATACTACCCATGTCCGTGCTTTTTCCATTCTTTTCCTTCTGTATTATACAACATTTTCGCCACTTTTGGAGTGGATGACAACGCGATGAGCCCACCCCCGAAATTTTGTCATCCGCTGTCCCTTTATTTGCATACAGTTGTTGCGTCGTCGGCCAGTGGCGACCTAGCCTTTTAGTTAAGTTTCATCACCTAATAAGCTCACTTATAAAGTATAGGCCAGATTTTTTTTTTTTTACAAAAAACGAATTTAAACATTCCATTCAGCCTCCTTGATTGTTTTTCTTTTAAAGTTTTTTTACAAACTTCTACATCTTTTAATTACCATGTGTAGACGTTCGCGGCAAGAATGAGACGCGAGACCAGCATAACTGGAGCTTCTTTAATTTAAGTTCTTGAAAATCCGTCTGAGCCAGGAAGCCACAGCAGCTCTTTTTATAGACAGGCTGCTCGCGCGCTTGTGGCCAATGACGGCTCCTTGATTCTCCGCCACTAAGGCTGGCCAATCATAGGCTAGCTATATGCGTCAATCAGCGTCGAGTAGAGCCACCAATCAGCTTTCAGTGTTTGTTAACCCAAATAGGAATAAATCTCTCTC
>BHFT01016356.1:0-14449 GCA_004320025.1 Laticauda laticaudata
TGTATAAAGAAGTTCAACCCGGGACCATGCTATTTTCAAAAAATATGTTTTACTTGTATTTTGTATGTGTGAAAACCAAAATAAAACTTTATTAAAAAGCAACAACTTGTCTCACTAAGGTTTCATTATGTAGTAATTGGAACTTTTAGAACTATTCCTTCAACAATATAGTTGCATGAAAAGATTCAGTATTAAACAACTTGTTCATGGCTTGCTGGCTTTACCTTTTTCTAACCAAAGAAATATGGGTGTTTCCCTAAAGAGAAATTTTGGGTACTGAATAAGAAATTAGATTTTCCTCCAAACAAAAAAATACAAACAAACCCCCAAGAATATTTAGAAACTCTATGTCTTTAATTCCTACTTTACATACCTTGAACATCAACAGGACCTGAAATGAGATCAGAGCATTATAGCATCCCAATCTATGCATTCCTGACTGAGCTTAATAGTAACTGCGCTGATTTTTTCACTTATATAAATTATATACAAGCTTGGGAAAATAACTTAGCAATCTCTCCTATCTCATGGTAAAAGCTAGAATGTAAAATATGTGGATAAATATCACCTGTTCTGCCTAAAGAAATCATCAGTCCAAAATTAAGACATATATTTTGCATAGCCATTAACTATACATCTTTTCTTTCAGTATCCATCATATCATCCTAAAATCCTCCAAATTGGCTTATCTTTGTATTTCAACAATTCACACCAATTTCTCTTGCAGAAATACTGCTTTTTTATCTTTGGACATATTTGCTATTATGATCATATAAATAATTATTCAATATATTGCTTTCATGAATAAAAATGATTGGGCTAGTGGCATCACCTTTTCTTGCTTGAGTAAAATGACCTAAGCTTATTCTCTAAATGTGGGATTATGGTGCTGTAGCAGAAAGTTGTATAGGCAACAAAGAAAACATAATTCTGAATAGAAAATGGGTTTAAAATATGTGTTTCACATTCACAGAAGTGATAATTAACTTTAAAACGATGAATAGAAATACTTTAATATACAGTTCATGAAACTAATAATTTCCACTAAGTAAAACATTTTTTATTTCTATTCCATTGTTGCTCTGAAAGAAGGACTGGATTATTCTCATTGTACAATACTGTATTCAAATACTATAGTGAATATTTAGTATTATAATTAATACTATGATAAAATAAAACAAATATAAATGCAATAGCACTGTTTAATCATAAAAACAGCAATGCTATGTGGGCATATCCTGTACTAAGATTTGAGTGATGTACTACATTTATGTCTTTGAATGATTTTGATCATGATCTTACTATACTTTCTCATTGTTTTCTTTCAATACAGGAGCGAATAACAGCATTTGAAACAGTAAGTTGTATTCTCATGAATTACTTTTAACTGAAGTTTTTCTTCATTTTGTTAAAAGATAATATATGTTGAATATTAAAATAGTTTAACAAACTATCTGTGGAGATTCTCAGTCATCCAGATCATGGTTTTACACAATTGTGATCACCATTTTATAAAATGTGAATCAATTTCTAAAAGGTGGTGTTATTGCCAATTGTGTGTGTATGCATGAGTGCGCACATGCATGCATTCATACCTTCAGGTTACTGTTGATCCTAATGGCCACTGCCTGGAGTAGTCCCTCAAATTTTCTTGACAAGATGTTGGTAGTGGTTTGCCATTGACTGCTTTCTAGGGCTGAGACAAAGGGACTGGCCCAAGGTCATATGACTGGTGTTGTGTCTAAGGTAAGAATAGAATTCATGGTCTTCTGGTTTCTAGCTTGTGCCTTAATCATTACACCAAATTGTGTCTTGCCAGTTACCTGTGATAAACGAAATAATATGTACAAAAGCACATCCACACAAGATTACTTAATATGGAAGTACATTGGTGAAGTCATCCATACTTTAAAGGTCAATTAAAAATGTAAACTGTTTATACTTGAAAATGATGAGTATGCTTAGTTTTTAATATTCCCAGCAATTATATATATTGCCTTTGGTAAACTGAAGTTGTTGACCTAAGTATTTATACCAATTGGGACATGAAAAACTTTATTTGGACATCCATTTTGGAGTTTGGCAATAGTAAATTACATTTTCCCTTCAAGACAGAGGTTCTTGCAGAAACAAGTGTGTCTATAATCTTGCTGTTACTTGCTATTCAGACTCTTGTATGAGACAAATTAGATATTGCTCATCTTTTTGTCTTCCCGAACAATCAGTAAAGTACATGTGTGCACATGTTTAATTTATAATGATACACTTATATTAGACATTTTTTAAAAAAAATAGAATTATTGGTAGGTTTATTACTACAATGCAGAGAAGACAGATTGAAATGGATCCAATTAATAATAAATTTAATTCATAAAATCTTGAAACTAAGATGCAGCCATTTCTTGCATTTCATTATTTAGAATAATAAAACCGTAATAGTAGTGGTAGTAAATAGTAAAATTAGGAAAAAGGTAATCCTCGACTTACAACAGTTCACTTAATAACCATTCAAAGTTACAGTGTCACTGAAAAACATGACTTATGACCATTTTTACACTTACAACCGTTGCAGCGATCTGATCAAAATTCAGATGTTTGGCAACTGACTTGTACTTATAAAAATTGCAGTGTCCCAGGATCATGTCATCACCTCTTGCAATATTTTGACAAGTAGAGTCAATGGGGAAACCTGATTCACTTAACAATTAATGTTACTAACTTAATAACTGCAGTGATTCACTTAACAACTATGGCAAGAAAAGTTGTAAAATGAGGCAAAAATCACTTAACAAATGTTTTACTTAAGCCCCTGTCACACTGCACCAACAGATGCAAAGAAGATTTAAAACGGACAAAAAAGCTTGCCATCCATTGGTTAACGCAATGTACTCACTGCCTCCATTTTGCTTCCTCTCTATCCGTCCAGCATCCGTTTATTGACGTTTCATCCGCTTCAGAAAGTTTTGAGCTGCTCAAAACTTTTGCGCGGAAATGTTTCCAATTGTCCATTCTGCATCCGCTAGGCATCCGTAAGCATCCGTTCTGCATCCGTTACACATCCGCTATATCCGCTAGCATCCGCTGCCGCATCCCGTGCAACTCCATCCGCTCGGACACAGGGGGGAAGCGGAACGGACGCAGAACGGATGCAGAACGGATGCCTAGCGAAACAAGCGTTTAAAAAGGAAAAAACGTTCGCAGAGGGGCCTTATCTCGGATATTCAGGGATGTTAGAGGATGCCTAGAGGATGCCTAGAGGATGCAAGGGACACTTATACTGCCTATAAAAGGGGGAGGCAACACATCTGGATTCTCACTTTCAGACCAGCAGCCCTGCTGCAGACCTCTGCAGCCTTCATTTGCCTCTTCCCTCTTCCACAGCATCCAGTCATGTCTACCGTGGATCGTAACACAGTCCTTTTGGCAGCCACCATCCTTCTGCAACAGGCGAAGCCATCTACAGCTCTGTGAACTCTCTGCGGGAAGAAAAAGGGCGGCCAAGAAGCGTCTGGAGTACGAAGGTGGTTGCCAGAAGAGCAGAGGACGAACTGTACAACAAGCTGATGGTGGAGCTCAGGAATGAAGACACTCATGCCATTCCAAAACTTCATGAGGATGCCTCCAGCCATGTTTGACGAAGTTGTGCAGCGCCTGATACCCAGGTTGACCAAGGCAACACCAACTTCCGGCCCAGCCTGGAACCTGGGCTCAAGGTGGCACTCACATCTGCGCCACCTGGCTTCAGGGACCACCTACAGGAGCATGCAGTAAGCTGGAGGGTGCCACCCAACAGCCATCAGCATGTGGTCAGAGAAGTGGTGCAGGCCACATCGAAGAATACAAGGAGAGCTCCTCAGTGCCCCCTCCCACCTGAAGAAGGATGGAGAAAGTTTGCAGAGCAGTGGTATCAGAAGTGGAATCCCCCAACCGTTGGAGCCATCAATGGCAAGCACATGGCCTGCCAAAGCGCCAGCCAAGTCGCGGTCCACTTATTTCAATTACAAGGGCTTCTTCAGCATCATCCTCTTCGCCCATGGTCGTGGCTGACTACAAGTTCATGTACATCGATGCTTCAGGCAACGGCTCATCTTCAGATGCCCAGGGATACAACGCCAGTCACCTGAAGGAGAGCTGGAACGCAACCTCATTGTGGCCTTCCCAGATCCAGAACCCCTGCCCAATGACACACAAGATGTGCCCTACTTCATTGTGGGGGATGACGCCTTCTCCCTCACAACCTACCTCATGAAGCCCTACACTTCCAGACTCCTCACTCGTGAAGAGAGGATCTTCAACTACAGGCTGTCCAGGGCAAGGCGGGTGGTGGAGAACGCCTTTGGCATCCTGGCCAACAGGTTCCAGGTACTTCTCACCACCATAGCAGCATTGCCCAGAGACCGTGAGGAGGATCATGGAAGCTTGCTGCATCCTGCACAATTCATGCGCACCGCTACCCAGTGTTGCAGAACAGGCTCATGGACCTCCAACAAGGCAATGGGGACATGGAACCTGGGGAATGGAGGCAAGGGCGCAACCTAATAGACACTGAAGATGTGGAAGGTCCTAACAGAGCTTTCATGTGAAGGGAAGAAGCAGCGCAACCTCCTGAAACACTGGTGCAACTCCCCGCTGGAGCAAGTGGAGTGCTGATGATTAGATGCTTATATAAGCTTCCTTCAGCCTGTTCTCATCACACTGATGAGATTGGGCCATGTATCTGGTGGGTTCCTACAATGAATTTAATAAAGAGTTGTGTTTATTTTCAAATGTGTGGATCAATGCTTAAATTGTTATTGATAATAAAGGGCCATAGGTGTGGGCACCTGGGAGGGTGGACCATACAGTCCCACTATGCTTGCACTGGAGGTTTATCTATCCCACATCTATTACCCATCCAAAGGTATCCCTGCCCATTCCACAGCTATCTCGAACCCATCCACTTGCTATCTTACCCTCCCACAAGCATGCAAAGGCTTAAACCAATTTCTAAAAGTTTCCACCCAAGACTTTATTAAAAAAAAGAAATGAAGCAAGTGTGTGAATCAAAACTAGACTTTATTAACAACAAGCTATAAGACAAAATGAGTCTCTGGCGCTCCTCTTGGTTGCTCAGTCTCGGGGTAAAGGGTGCAGGTGCTGTGGAGGTGGCCTGGTGCTGGATGCTTGTCATCAGTTCCTCCAGAAGCAGAAGCAGCAGAAGCCCCAGCCCCAGAAGAGCGAGCCCATGCTGCAGAAGCCCCAGGAGAACCAGAGTGAGGGCCAGGGGCGGGATGGTAGCCCTGTCCCTCTTTCAAGGGCTGGCAGCAGATGGCTGAGGCTTGCTGTGCTTCAGCATGGTTGTGGGATTGCTGGCTGGCAGGGAGGCTGGCAGGCACCAAGGCTGGCAGGAAGGCTGGCAGGAGGCAGGCACCAAGGCTGGCAGGAAGGCTGACAGGGAGGCAGTCACCAAGGCTGGCAGGAAGGCTGGCAGGGAGGCAGGCACCAAGGCTGGCAGGAAGGCTGGCAGGGAGGCAGGCACCAAGGCTGGCAGGAAGGCTTGCAGGCAGGCAGGCACCAAGGCTGGCAGGCAGGCAGGCACCAAGGCTGGTAGGAAGGCTGGCAGGCAGGCTGGCAGGAAGGCTGGCAGGCAGGCCACAAGGCTGGCAGGAAGGCAGGCACCAAGGCTGGAGGCAGACTGGCTGACAGCAAGGCTGGCAGGCAGGCAGACAGCAAGGCTGGCAGGGAGGCTGGCAGCAAAGGCTGCAAGCAAAGCTTGCAGGCAGACATGCAGGCAGGACAGGCAAGGCAGTCGATGTGTCTGGAAGCAGGTCTTTCCTCTGAATGCCGACCTGCTTCCCAGCTGCTTCTGTTATATCGCGGGGCTGACGCAATGCATCCTCCCCGCATGCACAATTAATGCTCAGCATCCGCTAGGCTTCCGCTGTGCATCCGCTGTGCATCCGCTTCATCCGCTATGCATCCGCTCTGCATCCGCTGTATCCGTTCCACGTCCACTTTGCTGAGGTCCCCCGGAAGCCTAGCAGATGTGCCATCCACTCCCATCCTCTGGGCTTCCATTCCGCATCCACTTTCCATCCGCCTGCGTCCTCCCCGCGTCCGTGTTATCCGCTCCGGTTATGCAAATTTTTGCCCCTTCTGAGAGCGGATAACAACGGATGGAACATTTTTGTCGTCCATTGTGTCCGTTTTGCATCCGTTGGGCAGTGTGACAGGGCCTTTAGCAACAGAAATTTTGGGCCTAATTGTGCTCAGAAGTCAAGGACTATCTGTAGTAAAAATAATACAACAAATTACATTATTAATTTGCAATGCACTTGCAACAAATGTCAAAAATAATTTAAAATGTTTCTTTCAATATTTAAAAAACTGGAAAGAATGAAACAATTGGTCTATTAAAGATGACAATGAAGTGCCAAGGAGGAAGTGGAAATATTTAATTTATTCTTTGCATTTATCTTCACGCAAAAGGAAAAAATAGCTCAACTTATAAAAACCAGTACTGTAAAAGACAGATTGGAGATGCAAGTGAAAATAGGCAAGAAAATGGAAGAGAACACCTGTCCACTCCAGATGAGTTGCAATCACCATGTGCTGGATGGATGCATTCCACGGTTGGATGACATCTCACGTTTCTGAAAGAAGTAGCAGACATGATCTCAGAATCTCTGAACCATCTCTTTCAAAGATCCTGCAGTACTGGGGAACTATTAGAGGACTGGAAAAGAGCTGACATGATTTCTACCTCCGGAAAAGGAAAAAAAAAATGGATCTAGGAACTACAGACTAACAGCCACATATCAATACCTGGCAAGATCCTGGAAAAAATAATCAAGCAATTAATCTGCAAACCCCTAGCGGCAAGCAAAGTTATTAACAAAAGCTAGCATGTGTTTGACGATAACAGATCCTACCAGACAAAATTTATTTCATTGTTTGACATAGCAACTACTTTAGTGGACCAGTAAAATGCTGTTGACATAATTTACTTGGTCTTCAGTAAGGCATTTGATAAAGTAGACCACAACCTACTGCTTGATAAGATAAAAAATGTGGGTTAGATAGCATCTCCATCAGATGGATTAGTATCAGGCTGACCAACCACACTCAATGTTCCTTAATGGAAGTGATTTGACATGGAGGGAAGTGTGCAGTGGGGTATCGCAAGATTCTGTCCTGGGCCCAGTGCTCTTCAATATCTTCATAAACTTCAGTGAGGGGATAGAAAGGGAACATATCAAATTTGCAGAAACACCAAGTTGGCAGGAATAGGTAACATTCCATAAGCTCAAGATACAAAAGGATCTTGACAGAGTGCTGGGCCCTATCAAACAAAATGAAATTAAGTGGTGCGAAAAGTAAGATTTTAAATGGGCAAAAAATGCCCAGGTATGGAGCCACAAGTGTCTGGCTCAATACGAGTAACTAGGAGTCCTAGTGGACAACCACTTAAATATGAGCCAGCAGTGTGAGCCAATGCAGTCCTAAGCTACATTAATAGAGGGATATAATCATGATAATGTGAAGTTTTAGTACCACTTTAAAATGTCTTGATAACTTTTGTTTGCCACAATATAAAAAAGATGCTTCGGGAACTGAGGCTATGAAGAATGGTTCCAGGAATTGGATATGTCTATCTAATGAAAAAAGGACTAGGGGTACATGATAACAGTGTTCCAGTATTTGAGGGGCAGCCACAAAGAAGAGGGGGTCAATCTATTCGACAAGGCACCTGAAAGCACGACAAGAAGAAATGGATGGAAAGTAATCGAGGAGAAAAGCAACCTAGAAATAAGGAGAAATTTCCTGAGTGTTTGAACAATTAATCACTGGAACTTCTGCCCTTCAGAAGTTGTCACTGCTCCATTGCTGGAGGTTTTGAAGAAGAGTTTGAAAAATCATTTGTCTGAAATTGCATAGAATCTCTAGCTTGAGCCAGGGGGTTGGAATAGAAGATCTCCAGTGTCCATTACAACTCTGTTATTTTGTTCATAACTTTGTGAAGGAATTTTTGCTATATTCTCTTTTTTATTCTGCTTCATATTGACAGAAACTTTTAAAGAATTGTTTTGAACCTGGACATAGGCACTCTGATGTTATATTTAATGTATAATCACCGTTACTTTGAAAGATATCTTTCTTGGATCACCTTTAACATTACAGCTGCTAGCCAAGTTATAAGTAACTGTCTGTTGCTGTCACTGTAAATTATGGGCATGTTTCTTTATCTTTTGTTTTACCCCTAAAGCATTATTTAGCTGCACCCCAAGACTTTTCCGTTTTTTAAAAAATGAGTTTTTATTCTTCATCATCATTTCTGCATATTACACTTATGGATTGTACACTTCTGCTAAAGCCCATTGGGAGCTTTCTATAGGTGAGAAGTTTGGAGTAACATATACACCTCAACTGCATATGTTCCCAGCTGATATACCCACACTATTCTCAGGTCTTTGTCAGCTACTGCTGCAAATTTTCCATGTTTTCTGTTCAGGATAACAGAATATTAATACTTCATTTTATTTTCAGTTGTCTCTGTAATAGGAAGATAAAAACAAGTTATAGAAAGATTGGAGGAATTATTGATGCGAGGCATTGAAAATAAAGATTTTCCCACCTTATCTAAGTGTTATTTTGTAAATGTGCTTGTCATTTCAAATTACTACCTGTTGATGGTCACTTGCTCTACTTGCTGTTTGGATAAGAAGAACAAAATTGATTTTCAAAGCTATTGCCAGACAAGCATGAATTGATTTTCCTATGTGTAGATGCTTCTTTAGAAATAAACTCTGAAGAGAACTGGACCCCCTAATTTCTTAACAAATGCCTTCATCTCAATATGCCTTAGATGTTTTCTATTTTTATCTAATTGTCTTTGTTTCAGTAGTGATGTGATGTCTCGTAGTGGCTTTGCCAAACTAATCCTACTGTCCTTTCCTAACCTTCAAAAAGATTAATTTGCTTGTCTTAGGATGTTCTGTATAGTTTATTCCTTCTTGGGCCCAAACAGAAAGAAACCTTACTCTCAACTGAACTTCAAATGAAGGAAATGAACTTCTAATTGAAACTATCAGGACCAATGACTCTCAGGTTATCTCTGTGAACTGTATAGCGGAAGCCACAATATTTTGATACCGGCATTCCTGACACTACAGTTCCAAAGATGATAGGCTGACAAAGTTGCATCATTCATGTGAAACATACAGCTACAGGTTCAGCATAATATATGGGAACTGACAACCCACACTGAATTAAAAGCAATCCAGTGAACAATCCAGGGATTTTCCGAGTTGAGATCCTCTGGATTCTTATTCTTCTATGGCTCAAATCTTTGGTAATAATGTTCAGAGATGAACATCAGTACCATTTCTCTGGACTTTCATTATGAACTGGGGAATGGTTCCCAACCAGTTAAAGGGAAGTAGAGAGACTGATTCCACATTAATGATTGTTGCATATGTTACAATACATACCACAGATATGAATTCTAGGATGCTTATGAACATCCTTCTCTCATTTTGCCTCAATGTATCTTTATCATTTGACGAATTGTTTTTATACCAAGGTCAGTTCACATCATACTTTTTGTATTCTTATAAAGTTTATTATAAATTTTCTGGCTCCTTCTAGTTTCTTTTATCTGCCTCTCGAGTTCCAATTTGCTACATAGTTCTGGCATCACATATAACCCCACAGGCTGATACCAAAATGGTTATTAACATCGGCATGTAATCAGTCTATAAGGATTAGTTATTGGAATTAAGAGAACCTGCTTCTGAGAATCCTTTGATTTTTTTTGGGGGGGGGAGGTCAAGTTGGTTTACTTCCCACAAAGCTCATGTGAAGCAACTGCCTCATATGCCTGCTTCATATGCATGACCTATTCTTGCTCCTCAGTCTCTTTTTCTCATTAATAAATCTTTCAGTTTCTTCAGAAACCTAAACTCCAATGTTACTTCCTACTTGGATTCATGGAAAATTTGCAAGGGATTCATTGAAAAAGCCAGACTATGATACCCACGATGTTGCACAAATTTCAGGAAAAGAATAAGCATTCGACACTAAATTTGCAAAGTGAAAGAAAATTATAATGCGCAGTTCCATATAGTTTCATAAGATAAGTGGAGAGCAAATGGGATGTAATGAGATAGCATTCCTATTCAGCATCTGCCTCTCTGTTTCCTATTACAAAGTACCAAGCATATCACAGTTCTTTCATTTCTTTTGACTTCCATGGCAGGAGTTCCATATGGCAGCATTTAAGTGCTATCCTCCAGGGTAGGTATTCTGATAATTTGTTTGTTTGTTTGTTTTTCCCTTGGCATGGTCTGGTACAACTTGCAAGTACTTTATATCTCTCGACAGTCGTTTATTGGACAGATTGTGTTCACAACTTGAATTGGAATGGTACTCTACCTTTACCATTTCTTTAATGCATTGTCGTCATCACTGATGCATATTGGAATAAATTGGGAAACATGATAGATAGCTCCTTTCTGGAGATGGTGGATTGCTGTGAATCTGTAAGGCATCCTAAAGTAGTTTGTCATATATCATGTCAATCATATATCTTCTGATATGTCCTCCATATCTAAAATTTTATATAGAGGAGGTGTTTTTATAATTTAGTCTTATCTTCCTTTCAAAGAGCATTTCTGAATTCCATTTTTGTTCTTATATATTTGTTTCTCCACACTCACACACACCCCACCTTAGGAACAGAATACAGCTCTCATTCTTGAAATGTTCACATAAATTTGATATTCTGTGTTGCACAAATTCATTTTGCAGCTCATGCATGTATTTATGTATTAAGATGGCTAGAGGAAGAGTGATTCATTTTTGCTTAATCCAATTGAATTAAGTCCTTATTGCCTCTTTCTCAAAAGCAGGTTCTCTCCATAGGCATTCTATGCAAGCTGTCTCAACATTGCCAGTCTATCTGTTGAGTAACAACTTGATTCTATCCCTGGATATTTGTATGACACTATAGGTAAGATTTTTAGACTGAAGAAGATACAATCTTTAACATTGCAGTAGTATAATGTTGTCTTCCATATTAGTTTGACAGAACAGCTGCCTACTATTCTCAGATATACTTTCTATTTACCCATATATGTGGTACCACCATGATGATGAACAAGCTTACTAGTAGCTGTGGATCTTTGCATGATCAAAATCAGCTCTTTTTCCCATCCTCAGTTTCCTGCTTGGCTTGTTATCCTATTTCCTGAACTGTTTCTTTAATTGAAAATAAACTGAGGAGAGAGTAGGAATATTATCAAAGTGTACAAAGTTAGAGCCATACAGTGAAACCTCCGCTCACAACCATAATCCGTTCCAGGTCTTTGGTTGCAACCCAATTTGGTTGTGACCAGAAGCAAGACTGACTGCACATGCACGTACAAAAAAATTGGCGCGGAAGAGGAAATCGCCGCATCAGGGAAAATTGCCATGGCTGTGTTTGATCGCCACCCGAGGATGTGTTCGTGATCAGAGTGAAACATTTAGCGGACTTTTTGATCGGCACCTGATTTGGTTGTGATCAGAAGCGTTTGTGACCCAAGGTTCTTTTTTGTCATCCTGAATTGAAAAACTCCTAAAAGGACTTCAGCATTCTGTAGATGTAGAATCTATATCTCTTGATACACATGCATCACTCAGAGTATCATTATTACCTGTAAACAACTTTTTCTTACCCGGCATTGGAGGTAAGAAACCCTTGCTGGAGAAGGTGCAATCATTTTCTTATTGTAATCTGGATTTATGGCTCCAAGACTAAAATTAAAAAAAAAGGTCTTTTGATTTACATCTGTTCTGTGGGACAACATATGTCTTTCGTTGCATATGCATCAATATAAGAAGGATTAACTGTTCACATGCCCTCTAAATATCCAGGGATTTTCTATAAAGTCATGGAAAATAAACACCAGGTTTTATCATTCTCTGTGAAGATAGAACACCTCTTAGCGTGAAAATAACTGTTATATTAGGAAAATTAAATTAATAGCAGTCACCGTATAATGAAAGAATACAATTTTAAGTAAATGCTCCTTCTGTTGGTCCAACTGGAGTTGGTTGGCCCTTATCAGCATCATCATTGCCCTTTGCTGCCTGTTAAATAACAAGCAGACAAGTATGTTTGTTCTCTTCTGGATTAGTTGTACTCTATGCATTATGGCACATCATTTTCAGTTTCTGGGCAATAATTAGCAGTACTTAATCACTCACTGTGTCAGGTGCTCTCACCAACCCTTTTAACATTTTGTTCTGCATGATTAAACCTCCCTCTTTTAATAGAGAAAAATGCCATCGTTAATATGGTACTCAGATCTAATTTAGGAGATTATTGAATGTGTGAGTAAATTATTGCTTTTTTCTACAGGTCAGACGAAATAAGGTTTCCCCCACTCTTTTCTTGGCTTTTATGCTTTTATTTGCATATCCTTTCACCCTACCCCACTCTTACCCATCTTCATGACCAGCAAAACTATTGTAGTGCAGCTGTTATGTTCTTGCCTGCCATAATGAGAGTACAAAATCTACTCCTGCAACCAAACTCATGAATCATACTAAAGTTTTTCACATGCTTTTTGAGTGAAGTGAATATTAACCTGGCAGCTATTTTCCACACAGATCATAATGCTGGTACTTAGCTGTTGGCACTGTTGTAACAAGTCTGAAACAAGCCTTCAGTTGTTTGGACTGCAATGAAACAAACAGACGTCCTTAGGAAGCACATTTAAAGTTTCAGACACATGAAAAAGAAAATTCTAAGTTGTACGCTATACTCAATGATTTTGACAACTTGGAAAATTGTGAATTAGTATAGAATAAACATAAGTCAGCATTCAGACATAGTAGCATCAAATGACTGCTTTTGGAGAAAATAAAATATCAGTGAAATTCAAATTTTAATGCATTTCATTATCATTGTTGTCCATATGTGATGAAGGTAAAATAAATATATTTAATTTTAAAGAGAATGTTGTTTGGAAATCATGTGCTCTGCGGTTTCTTTTATATGGCAGAATGTTTCTGGAACATATTGTTTCTTTAAGGTGACTGCTGAGCATTTGAACCCCTTGTTCTGTTTTACACGGTTAACTTTTCTGTGGCTGAAGGCTGCAGAAGAAGACCTGCTGAGAATCTGCTGTCTCTTTCAGATCATTCAACCTTTTCCAGCCCTGACAAAGACCAGGGCCACAAATGACTCTGGGAAGAAGTAGCAAACCATAATCTCATCAGAAATTAATGAGATGGAAAATCAAGACTTTGATGAACATAAGGCCACTATAAATGAAGCATACAATGTAAATGAGTGCAGCTTCTTTGTGGGAAAGATGCAGAAGTGAGCAATTTAATGAGGAACAGACATTGATAGACACCTCCAAGCTATTTTCTTTCTTTTTTGTTTGCAAAACAACCCAAACCACAAGGTGTAGAAGTATCCTCTAAGAGAGCTTTTGTTGAATATTTTTAAACACACATCTAAGGGTATTTTGCAAGGTGTAGTTTTAAGAAGTATATTATAAAATGCCTGGAATTTAATAGAGAATATGCATTAATTCAGTTTTCTTGATTAATTCTTCTTATGTTAATTGTGTAAAGATCCAAGTATGAAGCTTAAATATTTTCATACAAGCTTTAGCAGTTGTTTTTCTAGAAAGCACATTATGCTACCTACAGCGGAACGAAGAATTCTGTTGTGATCCTTTCTTAAGATTGCTTTTGATAATCACACTGAAACGCACTGAAAACAAGCAAAAGCCTTTTGAGAGTAGTAAATGACATAGCAAGATACTGTAAAACAATTGTCCTCTGAGCATTCCGATTCTTTTAAAGCTAATATTGTTTTCCATCATTTTATGTGCATGGAAGTTAATTTGATAGTGGCATAAGGATTTTTGTTTGGAGGGAGGTCTCTGGAATGGAGTAAAGTGATCTGCTAATCCTTAGACCAATTTCAATGAATCACAATAGATTCTTCAAAGAAATTCATCTGTATTTACTGCCAGACTTATAATTACTATCACTGATTTTTTCAGAGTTATGAATCTAAAGAATCCTCTTTAGCATAATGAGTTTCATATTTTTGTCAAAATGATCATAGTTTTTTAAATCAAACATACGGAATATGTCAATTACTGTATTTTTTTGGAGTATAAGACACACTTTTTCCACCCCCCAAAGTGGGTGGAAATGTCTGTGGATCTCATACAGTGAATGTTGCCTAAGTCCCCTCATCCTTTGGCCTCTGCCTCCCAGCAATTTGCCTCCTTGCAGCAAACATCCTGTTTCAGCCTTAGCACAGCCTGATTAGCACAAGCAACTAATTGTTGGTTGGAATGGCTTCCCAACAATCAGCTGTTTCAGGCTGCAAGGATTGCCATTGCCTATTGCCACCTCTACGCACTCCATTTTCCACCTGTTCCATTCCCCCCCCCCCCCC
>BHFT01016356.1:14461-49303 GCA_004320025.1 Laticauda laticaudata
CCCCCCCCCCCCCCGAGCCTGGAATGGGCCAGAAATGGGGTACATAAAGGCCAAAAATGGGGGCATGGAGACAAATTGCTGGGAGGCAGAGGCAGATTTTTTTTTCTTATTTTCCTCCCCAAAAGCTAGGTGCATCTTCAGAGCATCTTATAGTGTTGTGGTTTGCTGGCAACAGGTGCGGACGGCTGAGGTCTCGGAGAGTGAGGACTCAGATGAGGGGCCTGCATATGATGCAGGGATCAAGCCAGGACCATCAGGGAGTGGAATGCTGCCTCTGGAGATTGTGGAGGCTGGCAGCAGTGATGAAGAGGTCCTCGAGGAGCCTGTGCCCAGTGTGCGTGCATGCAGGGCTGCTCGAAGGAAAGAGCAGCTGCAGCAGCACGGGTGACACCAGAACCTCTTCATCACTGCTGCCACCATTCACAATCTCCAAAGGCAGCATTCTACTCCCTGATGGTCCTGACCTCTCTCTGCATCATACGTAGGCCGCTCATCTGAGTCTTCTCTCTCTGAGACCCCAGCCATCCGCACCTGCTGCCGGTGAACCACAATATATACTCCGAAAACAAGGTAGGCTGGAGTGTTTATTTCCACTCAGTTTGAGAGGCCCAAGCCTTTAAGTTTTTTGTGTTTCAAACCTCTTGTCAATTTTTCTCTTTTCACTTAGCTCTTTTACCTTTTATTATGTTGGCATTGTGAATTTCATAGAGATGTTGGAAATGGCCAACAAGCAAGCTAGACAGACAGACAGACATGCCTCAAACAAATTACTAGGTTCCAGAGTTTCATCCAGCAAGTTGAGTGTTCCGTCTTTACCTTATTCATCTTTCTGCCCATTTGGGAATCCAGGAACATCAAATACTAATTTATGGATTAAAGACAAAATCTAATACAAGGTCAAATTCTCAATACAATAAAAAGTGCCACAGCTACATTACAGTTAAAATCTAGGGACCTTGCTTCCAGCATGGCTGTTCTGACCTGAGATCTTATAAAATAAGAGATTTGGGGATTATGTGAATATTCAGAAGGAATTTCTCCTTGGGAAAAGTGGTTTAAAATGTGCACCATATTCAGTGGTTCAGGGGAGTCATGACATAGTGCAAGTGACCTCTTCAGTTGAGTTACAACGCAGGATGTATCAAGAAAAATGAATGTACTACACATGAAAAACAGAAAACAAAAAGCTTTCGTTTTGTGGTCTATGTTGTATTTGTGTTCATTTGTATTTATTATAAATAAATAAATTGATCCCTATTTATAATGAGTGAAGGGCTCTTATGAATGTTTCTACACTATCAAATATCATTTTAATCAAAAAAGTATATCAAAGTGTTCAAGTATTGTGCCTCCAAATTAGTGTCAGGTATACAGTTTCCACATTGAGGAAAGATGTCCAAAGCCAGCCTCTTCATGCTCAGCTTTAGTCTAATTATGCAATTACTTCATTTACTTATTTATTAAATTTGTATGCTGACCATCTTGCTGTTCAACTCTCAACTTTTCTGAAACTATTTATTGTTCTACCATCTTATTAATGTTAATGATAATATCACATGTGCAGGCCCATCATGCATACATGCCCTTTTGAATATTTCAATGTTTTTCAGAGTACTCAGTTGGCCTTAGAACATCTGGAATCTGCTCCTGAGAAATTGAATATTTCTGGAGGCTGTGGAGATTTGGGGGTAAGAATATGTTGTGATCTCTTTTATTTGTAAAATATTTAATAGCATTCTATACAAAAGGGGAAAGTATATTTAAGTCATAACTTCTAAAACACAATTATATTATAGCCCTATATTTGAGGTTTACATATTAGCGTGAAGCTGAATAGATCTGTTCTAAACAGCAGCAAATTGTTTTTTTAAAAAAAGATTTAATGAATTTAAAATCTGAAAATATTTATTTCTCTATCCCAGTTTTTTATATAATTACAATACTTTGGTAACCTTTTTAAAACTTGATATGATTTAGCTATGTGAAAAACTGTTTGAAAAATGATCATTTTTGTTTATTTTATTAAGATATAATGCAACATATAATAAATACAACATATATTTACTGAGAAACTCAAGCCTTACTTCATACATAATGACACTCTGGAAGTCTGTAGTCTCATAACTGGTATTCTTCATCATGCAACTGCCAGCAAATTCAAAAGGAAAGCAGTTGGAATATCATTCTTTGTTCATTAGGCTGAATAAAACTGACATTACATGACAGGATTATAATCACGTCAGATATTTAAAATATCTGCTCAAAAAAATAAAAGGAACACTAAAACAACACAATGTAACTCCAAGTCAATCACACTTCTGTGAAATCAAACTGTCCACTTCGGTAGCAACACTGATTGAACATCAATTTCACATGTTGTTGTGAAAATGGAATAGACAACAGGTGGAAAGCATAGGCAGTTAGCAAGACTCCCCAATAAAGGAGTTGTTCTGCAGGTTGATGACCACTTCTCAGTTCCTCTGCTTTCTGGCTGATTGGTTTGGTCACTTTTGAATGCTGGTGGTGCTTTCACTCCAGTGGTAGCATGAGACGGAGTCTACAACCCACACAAAGTGGCTCAGGTAGTAGTACAGCTCATCCAGGACGGCACATCATGCCGAGCTGTGGCAAGAAGGTTTTGCTGTGTCTGTCAGCATATTGTCCAGAGCATGGAAGCGCTACCAGGAGACAGGCCAGTACATCAGGAGACGTGGAGGAGGCCGTAGGAGGGCAACAACCCAGCATCAGGACCGTGACCTCCGCCTTTGTGCAAGAGGACTACTGCCAAGAGCCCTGCAAAATGACTCTCAGCAGGCCACAAAATGTGCATGTGGCTGCTCAATTGGTCAGAAACAGACTCCATGAAGGTGGTATGAGGGCGCGACGTCCACAGGTGAGGGTTATGCTTACAGCCCAACACCAATGCAGACGTTTGCCAGAGAACACCAAGATTAGCAAATTCGTCACTGGTGCCCTGTCTCTTCACAGATGAAAGCAGGTTCACACTGAGCCACATGTGACAAATGTGACGGGTCTAGAGATGCTGTGGAGGATGTTCTGCTGCCTGCAACATCCTCCAACATGAGCGGTTTGGCAGTGGTCAGTAATGGTGTGGGGTGGCATTTCTTTAGAGGGCTGCACAGAGCCTCCATGTGCTTGCCAGAGGTAGCCTCGACTGCCATTAGGTACGAAGATGAGATCCTCAGAACCCTTGTGAGACATATGCTGGTGCAGTTGGCCCTAGGGTTCCTCCTAATGCACGACAATGCTAGACCTCATGTGTCTGGAGTGGTCAGCAGTTCGTGCAAGATGAAGCATTGATGCTCTGGCACTGGCCGCCCATTGCCCAGACCTGAATCTAATTGAGCCACAGCTGGACATCAATGTCTCGCTCCATCCTCCAATGCGACAATTGCACCACTGACTGTCCAGGAGTTGGGGGATAGAAGAATAATAGAAGAATAAGTACCTGCCTGATGAACACAAAAATGCAGTAAAAAAGCTGGAAACATTCTCCGCACTCGTCAACACATTAAAACCACAGGTCCAACATCAACTTCAAATGGCACTAAACCTAGCCACTATAGAAAACCTCAGCCACAGAATCATCAGAGAAGCCATAGAGATTGAAAAAAGACCTGAAAGCATGAATGGAAGAGATGATTCCACCAGACTGTCAATCATGTGTTTTGAGCTGGAGGTATCAGAGGGAGCTCTGTTTGTGCCAAGGTGTTTGCCTGGCTGGTGGTGTGGAGATCTTTTATGATACTTTCAATGATTACAGTCTAGTGGAATCATTTACGCTTCAGTCTTTTCATCATGGCTTCTCTGATACTTCGGGTCTATGGGGTATTGCGGCATTAGGAAGGACCTAGGTTTTCTGTGTTGGAAACTCTGCTAGAGGTGTTTGCAGGCTTTTGTCTAATTCTCTATGTGTTCATGATCTCAGGCTGGGTTATATATTCTTCTATTGGTGCGTGGTCCAAATGTATGGTTTGGTTCGATGGCGTTGAGGAGGTGGTTCAGCTTTGCCTGACAATGATGTGTAAATAGGTGTGCATGCCGTGTACGTAATACATTACTATGGTCGTCATTATGTGTGTCTGCTGTGGCTCAGGGAAACTCTTCGTATAGGCTTGGTTTTTCACAGCTCAGGTTTATCACAGTATTGGGGGTTTCTAAAGATGGCTGCTATTTTTGTCTGCTTTTGAAAGCAGTCGTTGATGTGATTGCCTGTGTAGCTATTTACTGGATTTTGTCTGTTGTACCTCTTACGGAAGGGCAAGACAAGCTGTCATGATTGTTGATCTTCTAGGTCTCTATTATGTCTTAGTGTGTTTTGTGGATCAGAGACTAGTGATTTCTTTTTTGTGAAAAAAATATGAAAACCACAGGTCAACAACATCAACTTCAATGGCACTATACAAACCTAGGCACTAAGAAAACCCAGCCACCACAGAATCATCAGAGAAGCATAGAGATTGAAAAAAGACCTGAAAGCATGAATAGAAGAGATGATTCCACCAGACTGTCAATCATATTTGAAGCCTGCACTCCTCAACAACAGAAAGATCTCCAACCCACAAGCCAGGCAAACCATGGGCACAAACAGACTCCTCTGATACCTCCAGGTCAAACACACTCAATCAGGCACCCAGATGAAACCTAGCTTCCTTATTGATAATAGCCATCCTTTCACGCGAAGCCAAGCTGCACTGAGAGCCTCCAATACAGGAACGCAGTGTTGCCAGCCAATCAAAGCCACAAAAAGACAGAAGAGAACCAGAAGCACCAATTAACAAATTCCAAATCCAATACACAGACAAGACTCCCAACCAATCAGGAATGTAGAAAAAAACATCCTGGACAGCAATAGGGCTCGCCTCAAAATTTAAAAACCAACGGCTGTGAGACCCTGACCCACATACAAAACTCAGTACAGAGCCTGATGATGGCAGATGAGATTCTGGCCGAAACGTTGCTACAACTTAAAGCACAACTACAATGACATGGGATAAAACCTGAAGGAAGCTGAACAGCACACATGTAAAGGCCCTGTCACACTGCCCAACGGATGCAAAGAGTTTGTAAAAAGGACACAGCGGACGAGAAAAATGTTCCATCCGTTGTTATCCGCTCTCAAAGGGGCAAAAATATTTGCATAAGCAGAGCGGATAACACGGAAAGGAATGGACGAGGGGGAGGACGCAGAGCGGGATCGAGAAACGGCATAGCGGAACAGAAGCCTAGTGGATGGAGACGCGGATGCAAAGCGGATGCAGAGCGGTGCGTAGAGGATGCGTAGAGGATGCATAGCAGATGCAGAGGCGGATGCGTAGAGGATGCATAGGGATGCCAGAGCGGATGCGAGGCGGATGCGTAGCGGATGACGCGGATGCGTAATTGCATCCGCTTTCATCTTTCCCGTCTGTGCTACTAATGCTGTGCGTCCGTTCCACTTCTCCCTGCATCCGTTTACTCGTGAACAGATTTGATGTTGCACGGATGCACAGCGGATGCCTAGCGGATATAGCAGATGCGTAATGGATGCAGAACGGATTCATTGGATACATTTTCCGCTCAAAAGTTTTGAGCAGCTCAAACCTTCTGAGCGATGAAATGTCAATAGACGGATGCTGGATGGATAGAGAGGAAGCACAAACGGAGGGCGGTGAGTACAGAATGGAAGCATCGGTTTTAACCCCTAACGGAGTGGCATCAACGGATGGCAAGTGTTTTTCTCCATTTTACATCCTCTTTCCATCTGTTGGTGCAGTGTGACAGGGGCTTAAGTTCCCGCGAAAACTTAAAAAAAACATATATATATGAAAATATTCATTTTTTAAAGTTTATTTGCCATTAAGTCCAGGCTCTGTGCTGTTCAAGAGTAGATATGTGTAAAGATCAATTGCACCTGGAGTTTAGTAGCAATAGTGCTTAGACTTATATACCACTTCACAGTGCTTTACAGCCCTCTCTAAGAAGTTTGCAGAGTCAGCATATTGCTTGCAATAATCTGGATTCTCATTTTACTGACCTCAGAAAGATGGAAGGCTGAGTCAACCTTCAGCCAGAGACTCGAACTGCCTAATTGCAGGCAACCAGAAGGCAGCAGAAGTAGCACACAGTACTGCATTCTAATTGTTATATCACCACGACTCAGTAGCAATCCCTGTTGGTCCTTAAATAGTGATGGAACAATATTGAGTCAAGTCTATTACTACTCAAGGTCACCACATTTTGGATTAGATGCAACTTTCAAATAGTCTTCAAGTTTATTCCCATATATAACTAATTGCAATAGTCAAATATGAACTACACAGACATGAATGACAAGCAGCATTCTCCCTTTCTGGAAATATTTTAATACAAGCTAAAACTGTGGAAAAGACTGCCTTGGTCACATTTTTAACTGCTCTTCTGGCAGAACTGTGAGTTCCAGAGGATTACAAGATTGTGAATTTACCATGTACAAATAAGGGCAAACGTGCCCAGGAGCCCAGCCTCAGAAATAAGCCCTGATAACCAGTTATGTGTGAAACAATGTCTTTGGTGACCTGCAAAACCTTGTGGAGGGCAATTACCATTCATCTTCACCTTCTCTAGCCACATACATGAAATATGGATGGGCACATTTTGAAATGAAGGCACTTACTATCTCACCTATCTAGGTCTTGCTAAGCCATGTCCACTCTGTCACAATCAAGTAATGGATGAAAATAAATGTATTACATGGGTACAGTATCTGGTATTCAAAATTAATTGCTAGAGCACAAAAGTCCTAAAGACCCAGCCATATGGCTCCTGAGACAAAGCCAGGAGGCTGGAAGTGGGGATTGGGCTCAGATCTACAATATACATTTCCCTAGAGTTGTCTGTCACCCACCATATATTTGTTGCTCACCACCATAATGCTTCCATTGCCCCTTTTATTCTTCCTATTCTTATAGCCCTATTGTTTACATATACCCCAAAGTATTCTCGCTTTCTATCTAAACCTATATACACTACTTCACTAAACCTGTATACATTACTTATAGTCTGGTTGTTTTTGACTTTGCCATTTGGCAGTCATTATGCATCTCAAACATCCCACTGAACCACCACCACCACAACAACCACAGTTAATTTTCTGATCTTCCCATCCAAGCCCAATATGGCATCTGCAAGAACTGGGACTCCCACTGAAGTCAATCAAGTATTTGGCCCTGCTTCTACTACTTCTACTGACCAAAACACCCCCAAATCCCAGTGTGTTATCCCAGTTAACCCTCAAGCCATTCTGTTCTCTTTCTCCTATACTATTACCATTTCACCCAAAAAAGAGACATCTCAGACAAGATGCAGAATATTTTCTTTTTAGTAAGCCATAGACATTTGGACTGATCTTCAGTAGCAAAACACAACTGACATTCATAGAAACCAGGGAATAGAATTGTAGATAAAAACTTTCCATTCCTGCTGAGACCAGATCACCGTTCCATAGCTCAACTATCAAGGAAAAAAACTGGCAATGTATCTTGGGACTTGTAATCTGTCCAGTGCAGAAATTGTCATTTCCAAATCCATCCTTGTTTGTCCTGCTCAATCTTGGCATTGTTTTTTTGTACTATACACAAGCAATTTGGAGTGACTGAATGCAGACATGGCATTTTGGGAAACCAGACTGGATATGCTCAAAAGATGGTTGTATGTGAACTCTGGTAGTCATAAGACATTCATTTAGCAGACTTACACTTACCTGGTTGGATACTTTCTACCACTCTGTTAAAACCTTTGTGAATATCATTGCATTATTGCAAATATATCAGAGACTGCAACAAACCAATTTTATATGGATTTTTAATTTTAATTTTGTTTAAAATGGATATGGCAGTGAGCCTAGCTAAAACTTTTGTCACTATCATAGCCATTATTGCAAATAAATAGCCTAGAGGCTGAAGCAATCCAGTTTTGTATAGATTTTCAATTTTAATCTTTTAATAGATAGGGCAGGGAGCCTAGCCACTAAGAGAGGTTTCTGGTGGACATTATACTAAGCAGAGAGGCCTTTTCAAGTAGTTCTTGCTAAAACTACAAACCTTTTATTAAAATATATTTCTTTAGAGATATGTTCCATATAATATCTGCAAATATTAAGCATTTGAATATGTTTTTAAAGTTGAGAACTCCCCTTCTCAAAACAGTAGTGAACTCTAGAAAAAGTCATCAAACATTATACAGCCAGTTTGGTCTAGTGGTTAAGACACTAGGCTAGAAACCCAAAGACCATGAATGCTAGTCCACCTTAGGTATGAAAGTTGGCTGGGTGACACTCAACACAACTCACCTCACAGGCTTGTTGTGGGGAAAATAGGAAGACAAAGGAGTTTTTCGGTATGTTCTGTGCCTTCAATTATTTCTAAAAATAATACAGGCGAAATTGAAAAAAAACTATGAAATTTTAAAATCACAATACT
This sequence comes from Laticauda laticaudata, assembly GCA_004320025.1. NCBI lineage: Eukaryota > Metazoa > Chordata > Lepidosauria > Squamata > Elapidae > Laticauda > Laticauda laticaudata. Next base: position 22,921 of record BHFT01016356.1, read on the forward strand.
TCAGTATTTCCATATGAATTCTTTCAAAATTTCATACTAACAAATCTCATAACAACTTTAATTATTTTGAGGTTCAATGGGTCCTGGATAGATACAGCCTATTCTCCTTTATCTCAGAATGATCCTTTGCCCATTTTTTTAAACATTTATGAGATAATTATTTCACTCACTTGAAAAGTTTCTGATTTCAGAATTCTCACAGTCAGAAAGAAATTATCGAGAAAAGGTACAATAAATACAAGGAACTTGTGGGCTCATTACAGCAGCATCTGGAATATTTAAAACACAAACTTGAAAGCTTCCAAGTAAGTTTGTTTTTTCTTCAAAGTTTGTCTTCTCTGTCTTTCTATGCAGTTATTTAAAAAAAATAGCTCTAGTTGCTGGAACTCTGGACAGTGCATAATCATAGAAGCAACATGCCAATTTTAATAATTGGCTAAAAAGATGTCAATTTGCATTGCAAGGTCAATGTTCTGTCTCTAACTAAGGTAACTTAGTAAATTAGTAGTTGGGGCATAGTGGAACAAGTCATTGGAAGAATAGAAGGATATCAAAAGGCCACGCAAAGTCTTTAAAAACTTAGAGCTCAATAATAATTTAGCAAATTCACAGCCACATTTGTCGTCATTGTCACATTGGCCCTAATGTGTGATATTCCCAGCTTTCAACCTCTGCGTTGGAAGTTCCCCCCACATACACACACACTTCTCTTTCTCTCTCACAGTCAATACAGACTAATGGAACATAAGGGCTGTGACTTATGTCAGCTCCTAAAGTGGGAAAGTACTGTTTCAGGCAGCACAATAATATAGAGATACATAAATCATTGCCTATCAGCTTCATATTTACACAGAATAATCTGTATAAGTGATCTAAATTTATTGCGTTAATTGGAGTTTTATTCATCTGAAAGTGAACTTTTAAAGTATGTATGCTAGGAGGAAGTTAAAAAAAAGATGTATTGGAATGTTTTAATTTTGGATATGTTTTTAAAGAATGTTTAGAGTTTTAAAATGGATGAAAACATATTTTTCCCTTTAAGACTAAAGAATCTGAAAGAATAGAACGGATTTTGTCAACATAAATGGTGATGGTTTATAAAGATTATTAACTGCAAATAGAAATGCATATTATTTCAACAGCAAGGAAGATAAAGCAGGAATGGTTAAACTGATTGTTCTATTCAAAGAGGAGGAGTGGAAAATATTTTTTTCATTTGTATATCACTTCTGGATTTTGTGCTTGTGATGAAAAAAAATGAAACTTTGATTTTGGTTTTGCCAATTAGATAGATTTGTTGTTATAGAAATGGCTAGTTATATACTATTGTGAAAAAGTAAAAAGTTGAGTTTGTTAAGTTGCAATCTTATACTATGTTAAAAAGAGTCAGAAGTCAATGCCTTTTTCTTTCTTCCCTTTTCCCTTATATTTTCTTTCCCCGCTTTCCTTTTTGTTCCCTTAATTTCCTATTTTTATTTTTCTTCATAGTTTTATACATTGGTAAAACAATAAAAGTTATATGGAAAGAATAAGTTCTCTATTTGTTATGCTCTACTTGTAAAAGTCTTATTTTCGTCTCAGTTAAAGTCCCATTATGTTGAAGGAATTCAGCAAGGGGATTTCATTCACGTTTGAACAGTGAAGGAACTAAGGAAGCTTAGAAAGTCTGGCTCCATATTAGGTCAGGGTCAGGGTCAGGTCTCACCTATCATTAGAGACTACACCACTACTTCATTTAGACACACATACAATATATTTTTCCCCACGTTTGCCAAGCTTTTTTTCTCTGTTAGTGGAAAAAAATCAAAAGCCTATTATCTATTTTTAGGATAATGCATTGGGAGCTTTTAAATTATCAAAGGTGGAAGATCAGATTAAGCTGTTAGCATGAAGGCAGTATCAATAGAATGTCAAGCATTTAGCTCTTTAACGTCTTTGTTTTCTTTCTGGTCTGAAATAAATCCCTTGAATCTATTTATTTATTTATTTCCAAATGCTTATTTCATGCTGCAACAAAGCAGATAATTCACGGGATGCCACTTTGCAAGTTTAAGGACTTTGCGTGGGAACAACAGAGAGGCCAATTCCTGTTTATGTGCATTTTAGCAAGAAGGGATAGAGCTCCCAGCAGCAAATACAGAAGATGACCTTTCCCAGAATTCGAAATGTTGTTGACAGAGACACGCAATCTGGATGGAAATTATATGTAATGGTAACTACTAGATTTACATTCTGAACAGTGAAACCGGATTTTGCCAGTTTAAAATAGTACTGTTGTAGTCATACAACCTGGCTTGTGGTTATTTTGAATCACAAAAAATAAAATGAAATATAATCAACATCAATCTTTTTCACATGAAAAAAAAAATCTTCTCTCTCACAGAATAAGAAGACCAGTACTGATGTTTCTGCTATCCAGAGTGTACCTTCCAACTGGCAAAGCAGCAGTAGTTTTATGACCAGTTCCTTGCTTTCTAAGTCTGAATGTAAGAATTGAGATTTCATTAAGAATCCTTGTAAACCTTACAATGAAATGACCAGTAATTTGTTTTGGGAAACCAGAAGCTTTCTTTTTGGTGCACTGAATTCCTTCCTTTATATGGTTACTGCAATGAGAATATAATTCAACTTTCACAAATGCATAGAGGCTTTTCAGCTATTAAAGTATGTAGACATGTCTCAATCCTAATTGAAAGAAAGAAGTCATTGGAAATTCTCTTGGTGTCCTTGCATTTAACACAAATCATGTTTTTTTTCTCCCCTTGGATGTATTGTCTAAAACATTCATCTAGAAAATAAACTTACATTTTATGATTGCACATCCAGGGCTACCATTTTCATTTATTTCCATTTGAACAAAATAGATAATATACTTCTATAAAAGAATTTAAAACAATAAGAGTCTTGTCACCTGTCCTTATCAAAAGGCAAGTGAACCTTGTGGTTTTTCTTTGAAGACATTTTGCTTCTTGTCCAAGAAACTACTTCATCTCCAGTACTTGGATGAGAAGCAAAACATCTTCCAAGAAAAAACAAAAAGTCCACTTGCCTCTTGAAAAAGCACCTTTAGGACAACCACGACCTAGATGACTGATAATCTCCATAGACATTTAGCGATGTCATTTTCAAAATTTTCCAAAGACCATCAGTATCAAAAATATTTATTTCAAATTCTAGGGGAAAAATAAAAGATAAACACTTTGATAAAAGGCTTGTACAAAATATGGTTTGCTCTTGGTAAATAGACATTGAATGTAAGACTTGTTTTAGTTAGTTCATAATAAAATAATCAATATTGCAAAATAAATAATTTATTTTTAATCACATAAGATCTTGCTGAATTTCTGTGGCAGTCCATCTCTGATATCATGTACATGCAGTGAAGGGATTCAAGAAGAATTCATGCAATACTTGTTTTTAAATCTGTGCCATTTAATTTTTGCTGACCAAATTAAATTAATTAAATCTATATATCTCTATAAGGAGTATTGTTTGGTATAAAAATCTAGCATCTGTCTCGTGTTGGCTATTTTTAAATAAAATAGTGTCAAATTGTTATTAAGTTCTAGGCACCCTCTCAAAACTACTTCAGGAAGTAACATAGTCTTATTTCTGAAAGTGAGGTGAAGTGAAGTGATTACCAGACTTTGCCTGGCTTTGGAGCACTTCACTACAGGAGAATTCTGAGATGATGTTTTTTTCAAATTTTGTAAGAGAAGGCTGAGCATTTCAGACTGGGCAGCTGTGGCCCAGTCTGTGTCCAAGATGGCCTTTTTGGGCAGCTACAGTGAATACTGCACCGCTGTCTCATAGACTATGTGCTAAAACTGCCCAGCCTGGATCCTCATTCTGACCATTTACAAAAGATGGATGAGAGTTTAGGGGGTTTCTAGTTTTGGAAAGCGATTGGGAGAAAGTCACTGAATGCCACATTCTTTATGCTCCGAAAATTTTTTCCAGACTGAGTGATTCCTTTGCATAATGCAGGCATTTCCACAGCATGCTTTGAAGCTAGCCAACTAAAAGCCTCTTGGCATATGCCAAAATATTCCAGGTTTGACGGTTCACACTTGCAGGGTGAATTGCAAGTAACCCAAATCTTCCCAGTCTTGAAGCTATGGGAAATGTGAGAGGAGGATTCAGGTGAGCTTTGTCCTGCAGCACAATGTTTCAAAATGATTCATAATTACCAATGATGCTTTGTTGAGGCCAATCAGGTCGTCTTTCTTGCTGTACCAAAACATATCAGATAATCTCCAAAGTCTGACTCTGTTAATCAAAGCAAGCCTAGACCATTTCATACAACATGAGTAACACAGTGACTGAATCATTTTAACAACAGTGCCTTCCCATCATCCCATGGGAGCAGCATCCGACTCTTCTGGAAGAAATATAAGGCAAAAGGTTTGTGGTTCACCGACAGCCTGTGCAGATGGCAGTGGAATTGGACAGTGGGGAAGAACAGGGACCAGTCTGGAAGTCTGAGTACAGAGAATAGCAACCAGGATGATTAGGGGACTGGAGACTAAAACATATGAAGAACAATTGCAGGCACTGGGCATGGCTAGTCTAGTGAAGAGAAGGACCAGGGGAGACCTGATAGCAATCTTCCAATATTTGAGGGGCTGCCACAGAGAAGAGAGGTTCAAGCTTTATTAAAACACCTGTAGGCCATACAAGGAAAAATGGATGGAAACTGAACAAGGAGAGATTTAACCTGGAAATAAGGAGAAATTTTCTGACAGTGAGAACAATCAACCAATGGAACAGCTTGCCCTTGGAAGTTGTGGGAGTGCCATCACTTGAGACTTTCAAGAAGAGATTGGGCTGCCATTTGTCAGAAATGGTGTAGGGTTTCCTGCTTTGGGGGTAGTGGACTAGATTGGGGTTGCCAACCTTTTGGACTTCAGGGACCACCAAAATCATAATTTTAAATCCCGCGGACCAGAGACTGGGAAAATCCCCAAAAAGTCAACAGAAAAATTCCCCACCCTGTTTTCCTACCAATTGATCATTCTTTGTTTGGGATCACAGGATACTATCTCCAGCTCCGTTCTCAGGGAGAGAGAGAGAGACTTTTGGCTTCATGCAAGGAAAGCAGCATAAGTATTTCTTTCTCTCTCCGAAATTCTGCCAGAAATGAGTCTTTGTGAGACTTGTCATGCCGGTGCAGCATCTTGGAACAGGATGCCTTGCAGGGTCCCAAATACTCATTTCTCTCTGGTAGAGAGAAAGACAGACTTTTTCTGCTTTCCTTGTATGCAGCCAAAAGCGGAAAGAAGCAGCCAGGTGGCCTGGCGAGGCACGTGGGGTGCATGGGGCAAGTTCCCCCCTCCGCCTTTCCCCCCTCCCCTCACTACCTCATGTTCACAATGCAAGCAACGCAAGCCTTATGTTCCCATTGGCTATGTGGACGGTGCAGCCTTGTGTTCCCGCGCAGTCTGGGAGTGACTGACTTTGAGGGTGACATTTCTCTGCAGAACACCAAAATTTTCTCACGGGCCACCAGTGATCCCCGGCCTACTGGTTGGTGACCACTGGATTAGATGACCTATAAGGTCCCTTCCAACTCTGATTATCTGTTATCTGTTAGTCTGGAGAGGACTTGGACGAGGGTCCTGCATCCGATGCAGAGATGGGGACAGGACCATCTGGGAGTGGGGTACTGACTCCAGAGCCTCCGGAGTCTTACAGCAGTGAGGCCAAGAAACAAGGGAGCCTGTTCCCAGAGTGCATGTGCGCAGAGCTGCTAGAAGGCAAGAGCAACTGAGACAAAAGGGGCAATTCAGGAGTAAGGCTTGGAGGTGATTGCCCCTCCCATAAGGTATAAAGGACAGGCAAAGGTGAAGAAACCTTTGTAGGAAGCAGTTGTTTGTTCTGTTCAGATTAATCCTTGAAGCTCTGTGTGGACTTTGTACTTCGGTTAGTTTTTTTATAATTCATTTGGCACTCTAATTGTTGGCAGCAATTCAAAGGAAAGAAAGGTGGGTGCTTATCTTGAAGGGACTGTTTGGGACTGATTACCAGCTGGGAATGAAAATAATTCCCAGCATTGAAATAAAACAAGAGTTGTTTTAACTAAGCATGTGCTTAATTAGGGTCTCGGGAAGCCTTGGTCAGAACAAAAGGGATGGAATCCAGTAGTGAGGGAACAATGTAAAAGAAACTGGCAAAGATCTCCTTTTCTCCACCAAATTTTTGTACAGAAAAACTGGAGAGATGAATGCTTCATTTTTTATTTCCTGAAGAAAGAGAAAAACAACAATTTCTTAAGGGCAAGCAATCAATTTAAGAAGTGAATATAGCTCTGAGAAAACCCCATGGGAGGAATATTCTCATGAGGTTTACCCTTGGAATTTAATATAAGCATAAGAAGCCAGAGAGACTATGAAAAGCAAAACGTTCTCACATATCCTTTGCCTATCTAAGTTACAAGAACATAAAGAGTGTGTTGCTTATACAGGATTTTATTTGTTTTCATAATAAGGGGGAGAGACAATACTAGCGTAGAGATAATGAACCAAACAGCATTTTACAGTTTGCATGCACATGATTTTATTTCTGTTCCCATCCCTCCCCCCCGATTCCAAAAAAATAATTGAGATTATTACAGTAATCATCTTCTGCTATTAATTAATGTTTCAGCAATAAAATCAGTAATAATTCTTTGAGAAAGAAATCATATTGAAGGGATACATCTAATTAACAACAAAATTAAATGACTGAGTCTTCGGATTTTCTGGTCCACAGCTCAGGATTAAATTTCTCTGCTCCACTTCTAACAGTGAAGCCATAGCTCAGTAATAGTCATAAGTTCAGCAACAAATCATATGCTTTACATGAAGGGCCAGATGCAATCCCCAGATTCTCAAAGAAACCCCAGAAAGCTGATGCCAGTTGATGTATATCACACTGAATTAGATGGCATAAGGTAGTTTCCTACATTTCAATGAATTATTTGGCCATCACACAGTTCTTGCTAGAAGAGATTAAAAAGTACTGCATAACTCCTTGACAATCCAAGCAGTTAATGACATCTATTCCTCTTCTGCTGTACTACACAGATTTTGTTTGAAAGCAGGTCTCTAAAGGATGAATATGTCATGGTTTACAATTTTCAGCTTTTACAACACTCAGGAAACATGTTAAAAAGAATTGAGAAGTGCTGATTAATTGCCAGCAGTTCTTTCTACTTACTTGCAATATCCTACTATATCAGTATAGCTTTATAACCACTCAAATAAATAAAATAAAAACAGAATACTACTTAGTGCTACACTTAAAAGGGTAACACCAGAAAGGTTACTCATTCCATTGCAAGACCTCTATGCACTGGATTGCACTGTACTATTAATGCCCAATGAGAGTGAATGCACAGGATGAAACTTATTTTGAATGACTTAGTGAGAATTAATCTCTAAATTGAACCTGGCACTTATTCAGTAGTCTCTATTTTAATGTAGGATTTTTCTTTTCAACAACAATCATTCTGCATAATATTTCCTTGTAGCATGACAAATACATACAAGAATCTAATGTCAGATCTATTTCATGACATGTAATGCCTTTTTTTCTAAGATAAACTTCTGTCTACTTGAATTATTAATGCTGAATATGACTTCACATCTTTTTCTTAACATCTGGAAACCCAAAGGTGCCTTTTAAAAAGGCAACTAGACTTTGTTTTTCCTTGGAGACATTTCGCTTCATTTCGCATCCAAGAAACTTCTTTCGTTCTGACTGAATAGTGGAAAATGTCCACTCCATTGAATGTTCTCTACCATTCAGTCAGAACTGAAGAAGCTTATTTGATGCAAAGTGAAATATCTTTAAGGAAAAACAAAGTCCAGTTGCCTTTTGAAAAAGCACCATTGGGACAACCATGACCTGAATGACTGAGAAACTCCATAGACATTTAACATCTGGAAACATTTCTAAAATACTGCATCTTGCTTATATGGTATTATTTTTTAATGCCAAACTATTATTAACATAATAATAAAGGACAAGGAATGTAAGACTCTTGCTTGCACTATCTAACTGCAGTCATAGTTTGCTAGACATAGAATATGCTATCATTAGAAGGTGAGAAGAAGCTTAATTTTTTTTTATTTAGAGAGATTTCCTTTTTCAATTATCTTTAAATGACTGGTGTGTTGGTGTCTTCCAGACAAGTACATGTGAGACACACACACACACACACACACTTTTATTATTTTATTATTTGTTCATCTTTATTTTTATATCATTCAGAACCAACCGAACTATTAATTGAGGAGGGGAAATGTCTGTGTGCAAACCAAGACCAAAGACAGTTTATCTTTTGATTGGCTGGAAGACTCGTTGCCTTTTTTAACGGGAGGAATAAAGCTGTACTTTGAATATGAATGTTTGACAGTCTCTTGTTTAATTTAACTAAATATAATTTTTCAAAGGGGAAATCCTAATAATTATTACATTGAAATATATATTGAAATACATATTGAAATAAGAAATTTCAAAGAAATCTGAAAAGCCATACTGTTTAGATATTCCCCAGTTTATGATTGTGGCTTATAAGCAAATATAACAAAGGCTAAAATCACACATTCAATTAATCGTGGTTTGGCTATGGTTTATTAAGTAACCCACAGTTTATTAGGTATTTTGACAAAAACTGTGATATATTGTATCTTATTAAGGTAAAGCAAATCGATTTGCTGCAAACTACTCAAAATATTTCAGCTCACATACTAGGAAAGGACTTTTAAAATGACACTTATTCAGGCTTGTTTCTTTTGAGTTGATATTGCTTGTGATCAGAAATGGAGCTTGTGATAATTTTATCTCCTGACTTTCTGAAACATACATCCATTTTCCCAACTTTAAGTTTAATCAGTGTTGGGACTTTCATTATTTTGATAAGATCCTCTGCTAAGAAGATCTCATTCTCAAACTGCAAAATGTAGAAAGAGAGAGGTTTTACTGAAGAGTCTTTGCTCAGATTCATAGTTCTGCTGGCGGCACAATGAAAACTAAATAGATTCCCTGGTCCACAGTATTGTCTCTTTGCTTCTTGTGTATCTTTGTATGCCAGAATTCAGACTCATCTATTTAAGACATTATTATGGAGCTAGCCTGACTAAATCATTTTGTAGAAAAGAAGTTTATCTGACAGCATAATTTAGACAAGAAGGTGCTCATCAGAGACTTAATTTACAGAGACAGATTTATTTTCAGCTGCCACTTAACAAAGTCTGCCAAAAGGAAAAAGAATGACCCACTGTCTCTTATCAAGGCGTTGATCTTAAGGAACTATTTATAATGACGACTGGACTTTCCTTTAGTTTTAGATTATAAACCGATTAGCATCTGCAGATGCTTTACATTAGTATTGTAAATTTATCTCTTTCCTGTTTGTGCAGTTTTTATTTCAGTGAATTGACAAGCTTTTTCCCAGAAGCCATTTTATTCCAAGACTTAATTCTACTGTGTATACATGTAGTTATAACCCAAGACCTTCACAGGCTGCATCTGAGACTTTCAAAATCTTTGTGAAACAAAATAGCAGCAACGGGCTCACAGCATTCAAGTTATGTTGCTTATTCACAGCACATTTTTATTTATTTTATTTTAGTATTTTAAATCCTGCCCTTTGTTATTTTTTCAAGTAACTAACTTGATACGGCAAACATATCCAACATACTGCTATTTTCCCCACAACAACTCTTTGAGGTTCATTGAGCTGAGAGAGAGTGACTGGCCCAAAGTCACCTAGCTGTCTTTCATGGCCGAGTTGGGACCAGAACTCACAATCTCCTTTCCAGATTATGCCTTAACCACTGGACCAAACTTACTCTCTAATATAAACTACTACTAATGTAAGCATTAATTATACAGAATGTTCAGATTGTTTTGTACACATTATCTCAGTAATTATTTCCTGTTGTGTTGCAGCAGATTTGGAGTATGTTCTAGAACAGGGGTGTCAAACTGGTGGGCTGCAGGCCAGGTACATCACAGCTCTGCAAAAGGAAAAAAAGGTTGTGAAACGTCACATAATGGCAACATGATGTCATGAGCTTGACACCCGTGTTCTAGAGAAAATGGATCCATGCAGAAGATGGCTGTGTTTATTGATCTTGATTGCTCATCTGTATGAACTGAGAGACTGTGTTCCACTAAAGCCTTCCCTCTAGCTTACAGTTATATTCCATAGAACCTTGTCTGTCCTTTTACATAATCTATTCAGAAAATTCTAGAAAGTTTCCAAATACCCAAAATAAAATTATATTTAATAAATTGAATTGAAAAGCTAACATTTATGTCCTTATGCTGACAGTACTGCAACGGTTGGGATGCCAAATCTACTCTACTGCAGGAAGCTGGGGTAAGGGAGAAAAGATGGTAAAATCAACCTTTTAAAAAAAAGGCGTGTTGTCCCTAACTATTAAAAAACCTCTATGGTATTATTTTATGAATAAACAAGGCAATAGATCAGTCAATCGTGCCAAAAGTCCCAAGTACAGGATGAATAAGAAAAAAATGCTGTTTAAACCTCTGGAGACATAGTCAAAGTACGTCATAAGAAGCTTGATCCAGGTAGTAGTGTATATGGCAGCTTCCTAAACAGGACAGATGCACTGCAATAAACTTGTAAGCCAGTGAATTAGCTTCTTGAACAACCCACTTTTTTCTTCATCAACCCAACCATGAAACAGACAGCTGGAACATACTATGATTATTGTGAATAACCATAGAGTGGGAAATGCTTTTTGTACACACGTTATATTTCTGCACCAATCTCTCCAATTTGGGACTCCAAAAGCATTCACCTGAATAATGAACCAGGCCTGGGAAAATCATTTACAATAAGAATAGAGGACTTTGTCTCTTTGTCAAGGAATCTGAGAATGCTTACTAATTAGAGCTCAGAGAAATGAACCATTATTCTGAACTGTTACCAGAAGCATCATTTGATAGCTTTCAGATGTCCTGTTTTAAGGGCAGCCTTTAGTCACAGGTAAGCCTTCTTTCCCCAAAACTGTTTCTTTTACCATACACATTAATTAGCTAAAGCAACGGGTTCCAAAGGTTACTATTGTACTACATTATGAGGATTTCCTTTTAATATATTGTAAGTATATTTCTTTTTGATTTTATCATTCTCCTTCTGGTTCTTGTATTAGTGAAAACATAAACAGGATTTGGTATTCCATCTGGATGTTACTATTCATAAATCTATATTTCCTATCTGCTGATAATGTGCAATGTTTAGTGGCCTTTCTTCACAATGCTGTTGAATTATTGACTTTCTATTACAATAATAGGCAATTTTCAAATTATTTATGGTAAATAGAGAATGGAGAGGCAAGGAGATTAATTGGAACATTCATTTTGGTAGGAAACTGGCTTGAGTTCTGATATTTAACATAATATTCCCCAATTCTCTAATATGAATTTAGCACCCATCTGCAATGCTTGAAAGCACTTACCAGGTTCCTAGTCAAACGTAGAAATTAACAATGGGTGGGGGGGTTGTTTCCTGATAGGCCTTCCAATCATGCATTAGCCATGTCTGATCCTGGTTAGCTTTTCAAGGTTGGTCACACTCAGCTATGAATTGCCATCTGGCTGGGCTACTATTGCTAAAAATTGACAGCTTTCCCACAAGCACAGGGGGAAAAAAACCCTAATCCCACATATGCTTTGCCTTTCCTCATACTTTGATTTATTGTCTCCCCCATAAGGTCAAGCTTGAGTAATTCCCAACATACATAAAGAAACAGCTTCTCTCCAACACAATTTCCTTATTGAAAGGTACATATTAATATCATAGCAAGGTGGATTAGCAGGTGGGGCTTTTAAACTTCACTGTTGCATACTTTTTTTTAAAGCAGGCTCATCAGTTGCTCGAACAACTGGTCATGTGTAATGTCTATTCAACATATGTGTACACTAACAAGCACACATAATATAAGTAGACATACAATTGATTTAGGAACAGGCTTCTTTCTTGGTGCTGGTGTAATGTCTCAGTTGCAGTCAGTCTCCAGTTAATGTATAAAATAGCTAAATACTAGCAGTAGCGAGAGGTGGTATTCAACCGGTTCTGGCAGACCAATAGTGGAAATTTTGACTGGTTCAGAGAACTGGCAAATACCACCTCTGGCTGGCCCTGCCTCTTCCAGGAGTCCCCACGCACCCTGTTTTGGCTCCCTGGTAATGCAGGGAGAGCTACTAGCTCCAAAATGGGGTGTGGTATAGCCCCCCAGTACCCCATTTTGGCTCCCAGGGGGCTTCAGGGAAGCCTACTAGGCCCAAAACAGGGTGCGAGGGGCCTTCAAGGGAGAAAGTAAACCTTCAAGGGAGAAAGAAAGAGGGAGGGAGGGAGGGAGAGAGAAAGAGAAAAAGAAAGAGAGAGGGAAGGGAGAAAAAGGGAGAAAGAAAGGAGGAAAGGGAAAAAGAGGGAAGGGAAGGGAAAGGGAATGAGATATGGATGGATAGAGGGAAGGAGGGAAGGATGGAGAGAGAGAAAAAGGGGAGGAAGGCAGGACCAGATACCATGGCACTAAACGCAGCTTCAATGGATGCTTTGAAACAGCACAGCAATCCAGGGCTACAAGGGACCTTGGAAGTCATCTAGTCCAACCCCCTGTTCCAGCATGTTAGGAATATGAAACACCTAACAGGTATTTGGGTTAGAAATATATAAACCAGGATAAACATTTTAATACTGTCTCTTTAAGGGAATGCAAGAGCATGCAATTGGGTGTGGTTTCTCAAACGGCCATAAGATGGAGCCAGAAACCTGGTTTGTCTTAGTCTGAGTCTCAGAAGAGAAGAGAGTGTATCTTTATTTCCTTCTGTTGGAAAGTATTGATATTGCACCATTTTTCCTAATTGACTGATATTACTGGATTTAATGTAAGTCTGATACTTAACTGTTTTTGACACTGGACTTTGTTACTAGAATATCCCTGGATTGAAAAACTGACTGATTAACCTGTGAATGACTTTTGGACTGCTTATTTTGGACTTTGCTTAAACCTTTCTGGAAGTAAAAACTTTCATTAACTGTACAGTGTATCTGTGTACTGAGTATGTATTATTCCAACACTACTCTCTATACATCTCCCTGTATGCGCTCATTCTCGTAACGGGGAATTACCTCAACACAGCAGGAGACCTTATATCATCTTGGCTATTTTGGTGCCTCTAAAACAGAGGAGAAATTCCCAGAAATCCCCAGGCATTGCCAACAAAAAACCTAGTGCAAAAACTTCATGCAGTATTAAAAAGAATAGAAAAGGGGCTGCTGTGTATTGTTTAATGGACTGCTAAATTGGCAAAATGGACTGCTAAATTGGCCATGCCCACCTGATCACATGACAACCTGACCACACCCACTCAGTCACATGACCACATAGCCACACCCACCAAGCCAAGCCCAGAGAACTGGTAGTACAATATTTTGAATCCCACCACTGGCAGTAGCAATATGATTGAAAACTGGAAGATGCATTAAGACAATCCACTTGTGTACACTTGCTTAGAATTATAAGGATGAACTCAGGCTGTGATGGTTATTGGTTACCTACTCCAATATTATGATAGAATGGAGAAGACAAGGTAGTGCACTGAACAAACCATTGAAACTTTTAATATTACCAGTCAAAATATAGAGAGTAACAATCATTTCTTCTTTAATAAATAGGTGGTTTGTTTTTTTTTAAAAGGAAATTTAGTATGTGTGTATCACTAGTAGAAGATTATAGGCTCATAATTTATTAAATTTCATTTATATGAGTTCAGAAAAAAATAGGTTAATGAATATTGGTAAAAAGATAAGCTTTTTTAGATGTAATACATCTCTTAACTAATGAGCACACTACCTTTTGAAGGTTGAATTAGGGATATTATTAGTTGATATAGCTTTTTATAGGGTTGAGGCTTCCTGTAAGTGAGTGAGTATTCTTAGATGATTAAATTGTTGAAGTACCAGTAATGTACCAAACTACTCAATTTTCTAGTTCGATTTGTTTTTTTTTTTAACTGAACACAGTCCCTTTTCAGTACTCAGTATTGTCCATGTCCTTGCAGGAGTTGGGCATTATCTCCTTAATGGACATCCTTTTCAATGTTATTATTATCAGCTGGCTAAGACTTCATAGATTACCGAGCAATAGTCATAAAATCCATGACTTTCACATACATAATCCATGTTTTATTATATGGGAGATAAAATTACAATATTTTACAGTCAGTGTAAACAGGTTATAAGAAGCATTCATTGGCCAGGCTGTTTTATGGAAGATAATTCTTTTCAGTATATTTTTTTCTCTTCAGAGTTATTTCCTCCAGATTTATAATCCTATGCTCAGGCAATGAACTCAGTGGATTTACACCTGAGTAGTGACATATCTGGCTACCCAATTAGTTCTAGAGTTTTAATATCTAACCAGCTAGGAAAGTAGTTACAAGGACATCTTGACTTTTGCATTCTTTATTGCTGCTTGGCAAAATGATAACATCATGTAAGTGTATGACAATGCCTTGAAGCTCTATCAATCACTATGCTGACTATTGCAACTTTATTACAAATTCTGCTAAGGTTATTATGAACTGGCCATTGTGCTAACTGCTATTGAACTGAATAACTATCTTCAAATATTTTTCCCTTATTGAGAACAATATTGTGAGAACTGGGGGATGTTTCAACAGCATTTCTGAAACTAAAATGCATTTCCAATTTTTCAAGCTTGTTTTTGATTCAGTTTTTAGGAAAGGAAAATGGATTTCTCTAAGAGTAGGGAAATTCATTGAACCTATGTTTGGAAACTGTTTTGTTCATTACAATCCACTTTTCCAAGTCCTGTATCAGATTTAAGTCTTAGTTGGGTTTAAAAAGTATTTTAACTTTATGTAGCAAATACGGTGGCAGAAAACATGTATTTAGTACATGTTTTCCAAATGACATAGTAAAACCAAATTGTTATATCTAATAATAATAATAACAACAACAACCACTTTTATTGTCATTGTACATATAACAGTATAACCTCTATGACTGTCTGGTTTGGTTCTGAAATCCAACAGGAGAGACCACAGACTTCAGAGGATAATTAGGACTGCAGAAAAAAACAATTACTACCAACCTGCCTTCAAATCAAGGACCTGTATACTGCATGAGCCAAAAAGAGAGCTGTGAAAATATTTACAGACCTCCTCACATCCCGGACATAAATTGTTTCAACTGCTTCCCTCAAAACGACGTCTATAGAGCACTGCACACCAGAACAACTGAACACAATAGCAGTTTTTTCCCGAAAGCCATCACTCTGCTAAACAAATAATTCCCTCAACCCTGTTCAACTATTTACAAAGTTTGCACTACTATTACTATTAATCTTCTCATCACTCCTTATCACCCATCCCCTCCCACTTGTGTGTATGACTGTAACTTTGTCGCTTGTATCCTTATGATTTATAGTGACTGTTTCCTAGTATGATTTGATTGCTTATTGTACCCTATGACTATCATTAAGTGTTGTACCTTATGATTCTTGATGAATGTATCTTTTCTTTCATGTATACTGAGAGCATTTGCACCAAGACAAATTCCTTGTGTGTCCAATCGCACTTGGCCAATAAACTATTTTATTCTATTCTATTCTATTCTATTCTATTCTATTCTATTCTACATATATATGATGAAATTGATTATACATATATAATTATACATTATACATATATATCAGAAAAGCACTGGAAAGCCAGAATTGGTTAGTTCTCCATTGACTGTGTTCATTGTGCCTTTATGGATGATAGCTGTAAAAACTGCAGAAGTGCAAGGTAGCCAGGTAACTTACTTGTTTGCCATGTATAATTCAGTTGGCTTTCCTTCTACAATTGACCTGAGTACATATAGACAGCTTCTTTCTATACCTGCTTCTGTATATATAAAAAAGCATGAGGTTGTCAATACTCAATTACAGCTGAGGTGGGATTCCTGCTCTTCAGAGTTATTATCTTTCCATCTGTAGTATTTTATGCTTCATTAAGAAAGCCTAAATTAAGTTAGTTACTTTGCAGGCAACCTCAGTTCCATAGGGAGGTGGTCCATATCCTATAGCTATTTGTATTTGGCCAGGGATCAAGAGGATGAAAATTGATAATGTAAAATTTGGTAAATTTGAAGAGTTAGGGGAAACCTTTAGGGAATGCAAGCCCCGTAATAATACCTTTCCTTTGAACAGGTTTGCACAGCTATGTATGAGCTAATAACAGATGCAGCTTGATTTATTATAAAGATATTTTGTTTTATTTTGGTAATTCTTTGAAATAAATTCCAGTAAGCCTATCAGCCAGACCACCTGGAGAAATCATGTTGTCCATGGGTATTCTCATGCCCATCCTTTAGAAAGTTTGATGTGAAAATTACTATTAACAGATTATCTTTAAATTGCAAAGCTGTCACCCTTTTATAGGGTCCAAGCAACTCCAACAGAGAATTATTTTTATTAAAACTAAAACATAAGTCTATCAAGCCTATCAACATAAAAGGATATCTTCTGGGCAACAGTATTCTCTTCAACAGCATGTTGCTGTAGAATCTCAAATATCATTTCAGCATATCAGGGTAGAGATTGAGAATGGTGATTTCAATTTAGCAAAACATCATTCAATTAATAGCTCACAGAGTAAAGCTTGTATGACAAGGTGGTCAGTCAATTCCTGTCACAACTGATAGATCAACCTTCCATTAATGGGGCAAAAAATGTAGACTCCATACTTGCTGGAAAATGCTTGGAAGAAACTACTGTGCTAAAACTTATGCAGATATAATTACTTTAATTGGGCAAATATTACATTGATATTTCAGTTGATTGTAAACTACCAGAAATTCTTGGCTGATAAAGCTTTATACTAAAAGAATGGATAATTACTTGTTAACATACTAAATAAGATAAAATCCCCTTTTTTGACTTTTGCAATAATTAAGGATGTCAAATACTATAAACAGATGTGATTAAGCAACAGTGTATTTAGTAGTGCATCAATAGAACCTCAATCATTAATAAAAATCAAATCAAAAGTAAAAATGTTTAGAAGCAGTCTAGAAGTTCGGAGTTGGATAACACAATAGTTTCAACCTCAACTCAAATCAATGATAATTTGGTAGAAGCTTTAAATTAACTGTAATTCATAAGATCTTATCCTTTTTAATATATTAGTCTGCAAAGATGCGACCATCAGCTACTATCACTCTTCTACAAAGTCTCAGATTATTAATTTCTGTCACCTCTGAGAACAGAAATCTTACACAAAATGGCCTCTAGATATAATCTCTTCCAGAAAGTTCATGGTTGAGCTATAAATTGGTTTAGGGCTTTCAAGATTGTAAATAGCAAGAACTATGCTCTGAAACAAATCAAGATTTGATATAGTTGCATTCATTT
This sequence comes from Laticauda laticaudata, assembly GCA_004320025.1. Taxonomy (NCBI): domain Eukaryota; kingdom Metazoa; phylum Chordata; class Lepidosauria; order Squamata; family Elapidae; genus Laticauda; species Laticauda laticaudata. The sequence goes on from BHFT01016356.1 coordinate 40,362, forward strand.
AAATAAGATTCTATAGTTTATGATTTAACTCCAGGGATAATGTATTACCATAATTCAAATAGGATATTTAACTTTGCCTGGATGACATTGTTTGGGTTCATTTCATTTAAAGATGTTGTGAGGGCCCAGATTGTTGGGGGCAATGTGCTGACTCTGTAAACCACTTAGAGAGGACTTTAAAGAGAGGTATATAAGCCTTCTCCTTCGCTTTCTCCTTCTTATTCTCCTTTTTCACAGCATTTACCAAAAGTAGCATTCCTTCAGATTTAAATTCAGCTAAAGAAGATACCAATAGAAGGACTGTGAACAGGATGAAGCTACTGACCGAAAAAGAAAAGCTTTAAAACAAGAAGACGGTAGACAAATTTATTGCAGAAAATTAGCTCTGCATCTTTAGTTTTTGGCAGTGGCCACAGTCAAGTTTATGAAAGCATTTGGGGAGCCCTGGTTCAAGAATTGTCAAATATTATTATAATTCAAACTATTATTTAAAACAAGGCAAGTTTGAAGATGTACCATATATTGTAAAATGCCAGATTGCCTCATATTTTCTTTAGTTTCCTTCTACCAGTTCTCTAGCAGTCTTTTCTGAATATATTTAATTGCGAAAAAGAGAAATAGTGTATGTGTTCATAGATACACCTGCACACACACACAGCCAAAGAAACTGTGTATGCTTTAACTTCAAAGACATAATGGTATTTACATTGAATATGATTCATATAGTAAAATATAAATAAATTTTATGATAATCAGGAAATGCTGAATAAAAAATATTTTGTCTATGTATACAAGTTCTGTAGTATTAAGAAATGTACATACATAATAGTATTTTACAACAAAAGGTGCATCAAGCATATTATGCAATGATTACATTATCATGATTAATAATAGACATAGTTTATTTCCAAAACAATGAACTGAATTTCCTCCATCTGATCCAAGCTAACAGAAAAATATAGGCCTAATCCAAAATCAAAGGAACTCTTTGTAATAAACTATTTATATCATTAAGCCCAGGAATAATTTTGTTTCTATAAATTAAAACATCATAATAATGTAAATGATTTATTTTGGGTTCTATTTGTTAGAAGAGTTCAAAGTTACACTATTTAATTTTACATTCTAGATCTCCTAGAGACACTTATAAGTTAATAAATAAATTGGGAACTTTTGACAGGAGAGGTTTTTTTTATATAGGGTTATTCAGCCTTTTCAAACAGGTATTTCCCATAATCATAGCATTTTTATTCTTGTTTATTGAATAAAAATTTATTGAAAATTTAATGAAAATGCACATTATTTTGGCTATATATTATGAACTGGTTTAATTCAGCTGTTTCCTTTTTTCGTCATTTTAATAAAGTCCTAAAGTGCTCTTCATTTTTTCTTTCATCAGCCACAATTATTATTGGTTTTTTAAAGTCTCTTGCTTCTGATCTGCCAATTGCAAGCCAAGTCTTCACAAAACAGTCTTGGGTGCCAACACAATAGTCAAACTAGAGATTGTACTAATGATATGGATTGTTTTCTAATAACTTGGTGATATTAGCATTTTCTCTAGATACTGGCCTTCTCTTCCAAGACTGGTTATTTCACAATCAATGTTAATAATGATGTCAGCTTTAATTGGTAATTCATATGCCACACATAAGCTGAGTGTTCTTTTGAAACTGCATCATCTGCTGGAGGAAGATATTGGAAAATGCATGAACTTCTGCAGGACTTTTCTTATTTAAAAAAAAATGCTTTTACCTTTTTTCTAGCACAATTGAATGTTTAGAAGAAGCCTAAAAAATAGAATGTTCTCTATTTTTTAGGCTTCTTCTGAACATTCAATTGAATAGTTTGTTAACTATTCATGGAAGTAGTGTGACCTGGTGGTATGGCTGCTTGTTTAGAAAGACTTGATTGTAATGTCAACTCCCAATATTCTCAAATAGAACAGTTATACATATTATGGAGCTCAACAGAGTTTAATCCCATTTTAAAAGGTCTCTTTTTTTTTTGAATAATGTTGAGGTAAACAATACTCACAGAACATGTTTCCACTCAACTTTTGACAATCATCCTTTCCCCTAACACCAAGAGCCACACACAACCTACCATTGAAAAAAGTTCCTTAATCCTTTGGGTCATGTTGCAATAGAGCAAGGCTATCAAACTTCTGGCCCATGGTCACGCACTGGCCACACCTATACCCGGTTTAGTAGAGGGGGGAAAAGTCCCAACATCACATGATATCACCATGATGACATGAGTTTGATACCCATGCAATGAACAGAGCATGGAAAGATTGCCATGAAAAAAATAAAATCTGCTCATAACATCCAAATGGCACCACCCTGCTGTATGTCTAAATGGTACATAATAAAAAACAGCTTACAAAGAAAGACTGAATTTAATGGATATATGAAACATTTCCAAGAAATAAAAACAACTGCTTCTCTCTTAAGGATCCTTATGGAGGATCCATGAACAGTAATATCCAAATGCTTCATTTGTAATTAGTCTGTGTGTGATCTTCTACACAAAAATACTCTTGAATAACAAAATATTGGAACATATTGTAATTCCATTGGCAATAGGCATTTAAGAAAAAGTAGGAGGAATTATCCCAGGTGAGATGGTGCACTGAGATATTTCTTTATAATTTCCTGTGTATTTCCCATTGCAAAATCTTTTTCATGCTTCACAGAGTAAGGATTTTCTTATTCCTAAAAATAATCAAGGTTATAAACCTAGGGAGGGGAGGGGAAGCACCATTTACTTATCTTATTTTATTCCAATGCCTTGCAATAAACCTGCAGACCTTTTGAATATTTCAGATTATTTCTAAAACAAATTAATATTTACATGTAATATAAACATGAAATTTCTAAACATTTCTATTTTTAATCTTAAAAATAATTTATACAAGAAACAATAGGCTACCATATCAGAAAAAAAACCCCACAGTAATGGGAAGTACCAGGGTTGACTTTGATCTGTTCTTTACTAAGGGATTACTTAGGAAATCTGCTGCAATAAGTTAGACTGGAAGCATGAAAAAAATCCCAGAAGATCATGTGTATATCATGCAAGAAAATTGCAGATGTGTGCCTATGTAAGTCATGAGCCATTAGTGGTACAGTGGTTAGAATGCAGTATTGCAGGCAAACTCTGCCCACAGCCAGCAGTTAAATCCTAACAGGCTCAAGGTTGACTTAACTTTCGTTCTTCCAAGGTCAGTAAAATGAGGGCTTCGATTGTTGGGCACAAGATGTTGACTTTGTAAACTACTTCGAGAGGGTTGTAAAACACTATGGAGTGGTGTATAAGTCTAAGTACTATTGCTATTAAGTCACTAATATTCAAAAGTATTTGCTTTTTTATAGCAAATTTCACAGTTTATAGTACAGATACAGATTTCTACAATAAAAATGGTTCTTGTTTTTTATGCTAGACTCCTCAAAGAATCTTACAAGCTGGGCTCACATACATTGAGTAGGTAAGTAAGCATATATTTATTTATTTGACTTATTTGCCACTCATCTTGCTTCAAAGCAACTGCTATAAGTATTTATAAAAGCTGTTTAGAGGCTTATATGTTAACAATAAAACTTTGTGTTGGTGTGCAACGCAAATAGTTAATCAGTGCAAATAGTTAATCAGTGTAATTCACTACAAATATATACTATGTATGTTTCTCCAGACTTTCATAACATTCAGGAAATAAGTGGCATTCTGCTCCTGTTGAAACATCTAGAGTCTAGACAATATTCATTATATTAGACAATTTTTCTGTTCATCTTCCAGAATTTTGTCCATGCTAGAATAAAACTTTTCCCTATCTCTTCCAAGTGGACTTTTCAAATTAATGAGACATTTCATAGACTGTCTGACTTGAAACATAATCAGATGACAGCAAACATCCTCTCTATTAATATGTTAAAAAAATATTGTTTTTAAAAGGCATGACTGCAAGATACTGCTCTCTCAATATAGTATTTTCTATGATGTCTCTCATCCAACTAAGCTATCTATGTTAATGTGGGCTTAAAACTTGATCATTCTAAATCTCTAAATTTTGGGACAAACTTTTTTTTTGTTTTTTTCTTTTCCTAGACGCTACATCCAGAAATTCTGGAAGGTGGAAAAATTACCACAGACAAGGAGAAAATAACACTTTTCTTCCAGGTCACACCTAACCAACCTTTGTCTCCAGAATTTTTGTGCCAGTTTTGTGCCAGTTGAAATTTCCTTCAGGCTAAATAGCAATTTTAGATAGGGATCTTCTGTGGAAAAGGAATCTGGGAACAACGTTGTAGTTGCTGACTCATGATTGGAAGAAGGCAGTCATAGCAGGGAAAATCAGCCTGTAGGGATTTAGGGTTAACTTGTTCCTACATAATATTGACATGCTAAAAGTAACCAGATAATTATACTACTTAGGTTTGGAGAGGGGGAAGGAGGAGATCAAGAAGTAAAATATTGAAAATGTTCATTAAAGGATGCAGCAATGATGGAAGCAGGGAATAACTTGTACTATGATTTTGGAGTAAGTAGTTTTTTAATAGCTATTTTTAAAAATTGGAAATATTTAAACATCACAACTGAGTTGTTGCCAAAGAAAAGCACTTCTTGCTCCCTCAGGTTTGGACATCGTCTTTTTGTCCAGAAGCCATGCACTTTTGGTTCCTGATGCTCCCTCATTCATCTGGAATAATTTGGGGGATGTAATGGGGGCAGGAAGCAACAGCAGGGGAGGGAGAACAGCCTCATTCCGTGAATGGAGTTCTCTTCTATTCATAAAACAGGAGTTAGGCTCCAGGCCAATGTGCAGATGGATTTGAATAGTAAGTGACCATCCATTTGAAGTATATAACAAATATTTTGTAGGAAAACTATCAGAATGACAGAAAGACTTCTTGAAAGCTTTGTATTATGACAGTTGTAGATATTAGGCAGTCTTCCATTTCACTGTCTACATAAAAAGGTCAAAAGTCCAGTTTTTGTCTCTAAAACAATCTTATTTAGAGAATTACTTGCATACTTGTATTTGAAACTGGAACTGCTTCATTGTGTTGCCTGTAATAGGGTGGCCATTCATAAAGATCTCTTCCTTTCCCATAGTTACATCCTATCTAAGATGTTTTTCATTGCTCTTTTTTTTATTAACACTGGATTTTCTGGAATACATTGGACAATGTGATTCAATCCTATTCCTTTCTGCTACTGCCATCATGTTTGTCACTAAAAAAATATTCATTCTGTTCCTGCTCAGGGAGGGCTGAGATTTGATAATTAAACTGAAAATACTCCCAATGATTCTTAGGCAAATGAGGATTTCTCAGGAATTTTTCTCTTTTAACTAGCCTTTTTTAATACTGCCTTTGAAAGTAAGTTTATGTGAAATAATAGAAAATATCTGTAGCTCAGGTGTTAGATTTTGGCAATGGTTTACTCATTTGAACTTGTTTCCATTTAGTTCTCAAATGTTTCATTATCAGACTAGGTAACATCTTCAGTATGCTTGTGTGGTAAAAGTGACACCATTGGGTGGCCAGCACTAGATCATATGGACTTAATTTCAACCTGTGGTGGAAAGAATCATATTGTTTGTTTTAATCTAGTAAGTGTGATAGTTACTTGGCGGCCCTAAGCAAAGGAAAATTGAGGGTGAAGGGGATAACATGTTGAACATTAAGCTGTGCTGCATAGGGACAGTAAATCCAAAAATCCAAAATAAAAATGATCAATGTATTTGCTTATTTTGAATTTTGCACTACAAACTAGTGTGTGGGAATCAAGGCAAAGATGGCTTAAATTAAAGTGTACCTCTTTATAGGTACAATAGATGTTCTACCTGACATATGCTATTTTTTATCTGTAAGATTCCTATTTAGATCTTAAAATATGCTGAGACGTAGCATTCCATTCAAAGGAGGACACTGTCTACTTTTTACGCTTCATGCATCAGAAATTTCCTGAAGAAATGGGGAATGCATCAAGAAACAGGCCTTTGTTACATTAGGCAATTTATACATATATGAGATTATTTACCGAGGAAAGCATGCAGATGAAAACTTAATTTGAATCTCAAATGGTCCATTCTAAGAAGAGTCATACCATGCAATATTGCTGATGCTCTAAACCATATTTATTACAGGAGTATTGTATGGTAGTTCATAAATTCAGTGGCAAAGTGAGAATTGTAAGACCTGTAACATATTTTGCAAATCAGTGGCCTGATTCATTCTGTACAATTGACTAAATGATATAGATTTGAAAGAGGCACAATTTAGTTCTGCACTGAAACATATGTAGAAGAAATTGCATTATATTTCGCCAATCATTTTATCAAAATACAAAAATCATTTTTTGTAAAGTCTAACACAAAACACTTTTGTTCAAGATCCAGTCACTTTGTAAATATTTTGTTTATTTATTAAATTTATTTATCATTTCAAAGCAACTCAGTTTTGCAATGTAAATAGCTTTGCCTGCATTTATTAAACAATGATCAGGCAGGTGCACACACATGCCTGTTCATGCACTTGCTTACATTGCCAACTAACTCATGATGAAGATAGATTTTTCTACTAGGAATCACCCTATGGAAGACCATAAAAATTAGAATACAAGGTTCAGATCACTACAGTAAATATGTCAATGATAAATAGTAGGTGAGTTAAAACCTACAAGCAGCTATCTAAATTAGTATGCTATCTTATGCCCCGATCACCACTCAATAAAGTTACCATAGCATGGTCAAGGTAAAACAATCTTTTGGGCCAACTGTAATTTCTGGGTCATCTCCAAAGGTCAACTCCAGTGTGGCCGGCATATTGATAGATAGTCCTGCTAATACAGAGTAATATCACAATTGTAATTACTGCACTGGTTACTAGCAGGACTCTGGGCCCAATTTATCAACTGATCATACAACATTTATTTATTGAATCAATCTAATCACTAACAAAGGATTTTAAATATAGTACTATTATAGTTCTCTATAATATATTATAGTTCTATTAAATTAGAATATTGGGAAAAAAGTCAAAAGAAGATGCTACTTTATTTCTTGTGAATTAATCCAATGCAAATAAGTGTTTTCCCTAAAATAAAGTAAATGATAGCATACTCAGCTGGCTGTCTTCAAAAGGGTGTGAGAGTGCATTAACAGGATTAGTAATGGAGAATCTAGAAATACATTTGTGGGTCTTACATTCCACTACATCCTTCAACATGTGTGCACTTTCAAGTATAGAAACTCACACAGTATGAGCCACCATGTATATAGTTTGTATTCTTAATTCTTTTGGAACTCAGACTGTCAGATAATATCTGAGCTGAGCATAAACTATGTGACAGTGAGAATTTTAGTTAGGAAATGAATAACAAAATATGCAGTTGAATTTCTAACTATTGATTTGTTTCTATTTATTTTCTGAATAAATAAAACAATAGCGGAAACTTAACAGATCTTTTTGATTCTCTGTGACAGTGATGAGATTTTTTTTTCATAATATATTTTTTGCTTGACAAATTGAGAAACATTTAATGGATAGTTCTATAGGTCAGAAAGTGAATACACTTTGCTAGCAGAATGTTGTCCTTAGTTCTTAGTATTCTATACGGTGTTGAGCTAGCAATATGTTTGTTCGAGGCTTGCCGAAGTATTACTAGAGAAGCATAGCATGATTGGCTCATCGGGATTTGTCAAATTCATATGATTTTAAACAGGTACTAATAGAAACGTCATGATGGCTGGTTGCTTGCCTTATGAACAGTTCTATAAAAATTATGATGATTAATTCTTGATTCATATCTAGATAGGCAAATGCTATAGTGTGATATTTTGTGCATTATGGGATAGCAACAGTTTTGGACAATTGGAAAACCATATATATCATAAATAGATAAGGGAGTGAAATGTATTCTGGACGTTTCAATACCATTCATTATAATATCCTTCAAGCTTGCTTTGATTTGGTTGGAACGTGGTGATAATGATAGCTGTGCTTCTATAGACCTGGACTGAATTCCTAAAGGTTAGACATCTGCAGGGCACTTGGGTGTGAACATAACACCTGTCTATAGATTATTGCATCAACTTTATTTTTTTCTTTTCTCAGGAGTGCACAAGAAAAGTGCACTCCTTTAAGGGAGTCACTTGGGAAAAGTGCACTCGGGAAAAGTGCAACTACTTTAAGAAGTATAGATAGATGCAAGATTTACACATCTACAATCTCCAAAGCTCCTTTTTTGGAACATTTGGAACAAAATTTGAAGCATGACAAAATTTGAAGCATGAAGCACTCAGCAGCATTCCAAGTAACAATGAGTGGGTTTTCATATTTGATTAAACTATGTTTTATTTGTCAATAAATGAATGAATTGCTATATAGCTTGGGTTTGTACAAGGAAAATAAAAAGCCTAATGAAGAGACGAACTTATTTTGGTTGATACCAATCTTCTAATATTTTAGGGACTGCCACAGAAAGGAGGAGGCCGATCTATTCTCCAAAGCACTTGAGGTCCAGACAAGAAATAATGGTTGGAAACTTATCAAAGACAGATCCAACCTAAAGGAGGGAGACAATTTCTGATAGTGAGAACAATTAAGCAGTGGAACAGCTTGCCTTGAAAAACTATGGGTGCTCCATCACTGGAGATTTTCAAGAAAAGTTTGGACAGCCATTTTTCTTTAATGCTATAGGATTTCCTACTGAAGTCAGAGGTTGAACAACAACACTTCCAAGATCCCTTCCAACTCTGTTATACTGTTACTGTTATTATTCAGCCCAATGTATGAAATCAGGCATTTACTCTGTTCCGTCCGGAAAAATGCGAGGTAGACTGGGTTCCAACAGTAAAAGTCTTTATTTCAGCAATTATTGTAAAACGGAACGGTTTGGCTCTAGCCGCGGCAGCCTTTATATACGGCTTGCCTGCC
>BHFT01016359.1:0-10207 GCA_004320025.1 Laticauda laticaudata
GAAAAAGATTGACTGAAATCACGAGCGGATCTCAGCCTCTCTACTCATCCTTGCCTGCCACCGGAAGTCCCATCACAGGTTTTTAAAGGCAGCAGAGTAATGGTGTCTTTGCAGCCAGAAAGTTTCCTCTCACAGCCATCACTCAGATTGTGTATGTGTGTGCAGATAAAATGCACATATATTAAGTTTGAAGATATATGTTTGGAGATTTAGTATAATTTGGATCTTTTTCAAATAATGTGGTGTTTCAATATATATGCAACATGTCTATTTATAGCATATAAAATGTTACACTATTTGATGAAGTCAGTGTGAAAGCAGTGCAAAAGAGCTTTCTTTAAAATCTATAGATTTTAGAAATCACAGTATATTTATTTGACAATTGTTGTTCAAAAAGCAGCGATATCATATATTTGACTCATATTTACTACTGCATATTCAGTCAGGGGCTTTATTAATTGAGTTTGATTTCTCATTAAATATTTATAGGATTGATTTTCCACCTCTTACAATACTAGACAACACAGTATCAACAATAGAGACCATCAAATCTCTAGGTTCTACTATATCACATGACCTAAAATGGACACCTAACATCAAAAAGGTCATCAAAAAAGCACAACAAAGAACAAAGAATGTCTTTCTTGCACCAACTCAGAAGTTCAAATTGACCCAAGGAGCTGCTGATACAGTTTCTACAGAGGAATTATTGGTCTATTCAGCTGCCACTCTATACTGTCTGGTTTGGTTCTGCACCAGGGACAAGACACAGACTCAGAGGATAATTAGGACTGGCAGATAAAACAATTACTACCAACCTGCTTCAATGAGGACCTGTTACACTGCAAGAGTTTGAAAAAAGGGGCTGTGAAAATATTTACACATCCTGGACATAAACTGTTTAACTCCTTCCGCAAAAAAGATGCTATTAGAGCACTGCACACCAGAACAACTAGACACAAGAACAGTTTTCCCTCGAAAGCGTCACTCTTGCTAACAAATAATTCCGCTCAACACTGTCCTACTATTTACAAAGGCTGCACTACTAATTAACTGTAATTTATATCGCTTTTATCATCCATCTCCTTCGCACTTGTGACTGTATGATTGTAACTTTTTCGCTTTTATCCTTATATTTATATTGCTGTTGTCCTAGTATGATGGATGCTTATCATACCCTATGGACTATATTAAGTGTTTGTACCTTATGATTCTTGACTCTGACAAATGTATTCTTCTTCTTTTATATTACTGATATATTTGCGCACCAAGAAGAATTCCTTCTCTTCCCCCCGTTCCCTTTCCCCCCCCCCCCATTGTGCTGTCAATCACCACTTGTTTCCAATAAAGAATTCTACTACTCTACTACTGTTCGTTCTTGAAAATATTTTGCAATCTTAGAACAGCTTTTCTTTCGTCCAGCACCCATGGTGAGTAGATTTCTAATGTATATTTAGTACATTTCTTAAGTCATCTGTGATTAAATTTTATACTGGTGCATATTTTAACTGAAGACATCTACCTTTCTAGCACCCATAATGGAATGATCAGAATAGTCCAACACTGGTTGTGACAAGATCCTTGGATTCTGAGAATTTTATTACAAGGTTCCAAAGACAGTTGTAGATTTAACTGTAGAATCTCTGGCATGGATTAACACCAGAGGTGTTAACATTCAGCAGTTTCTGACCAGTTCTGGAGAACTGGTAGCAGAAATTTTGAGTAGTTCAGAGAACCAGCAAATACCACCTCTGACTGGCCCCACACCCATCTATTCTCTGCCTCCCAAGTCCCAGCTGATTGGCTGGGTCTTCTTTTGTTGTCCTGCACAGGAGAACACAGCTGGAAAGCAGGTTAGTGGGGTGAGGAGGGAATGGGGATTTTGCAGTAACCTTTCCCCTACCATGTCAAGCAAGCCACACCCAGAAAGCCACACCACACCCAGAAAGCCACACCACACCCACCAAGGCATGCCCATGGAACCAGTCAGAATTTTTTTTGAATCCCACCACTGATTATCACCCTACATGCATCATAATTTCACTGTCTTTTTAACCAGAATTTGTAACTAGCTTACATAGGTTCTCTCCAGGCTTGTGGTTTAGATCAGGGGTGTCAAACTCATGTCATCATGGCAGCATCACATGACGTATTGAGACTTTTTTCCCCTTCACTAAACCAGGAGTGGGCATGGCCAGTATGTGAAACATTCAGCCCATAGGCCAGGAGTTTGACAGTCCTGGTTTCGATAATTCTGAAGCTCTGTTAATTTATTTTTGAGGTTCAGTGGTCACAAACTTGGTCAAGTTTATCCAAAGTATAATTTGTCTTTTGTAACTAACCATATGACTGAAATAAAAATCTAAAAAGAACCAAAAGTTCTTTTTGCTAAGCTAAAAGCTAAAAGTTCAGCAAATTCAGATCGTCTATATTAATAAGAGCTCTTATGGCACAGTGGCTAGAATGCAGAATTTCAGGTTAACTCTGCCCACAGCCAGGAGTTCAGTCTCTACTGGCTCAAAGTTGACTCAATCTTCCATCCTTTTGAGGTCGGTAAAATGAGGACGCAGATTGTTGGCAGTAATATGCTGACAATTTAAACCACCCAGAGAATGCTGCAAATCACTATGGGCAGTATATAAATCTAAGTGCTACTGCTATTGCCACTGATTAGTTGATTGATTGATTGATTGATTGATTGATTTTGTGATTTTGTGATTTTTAACCAGGGATTTTAACCAGGGGAAAATATTTTTACTACCAGTTCAGTAGGCATGGCTAGGTGGGAGTGGCTAGGTGGGTGAGGCCATGTAATTGGGTGGGCATGGGTTCTTCTTTTTCTGTTTTGTACAGCACCCCCCCCCCCCCCNCCCCCCCCCCCCCCCGACATGCCCCTTTTTGCCTCCTGGGCCTCAGGGAAGCCTCCTGGATGAAGCAATAAGACAGCAAAGGGGATCCTGACACAGCTGATTGTCAGGAGGAAAAAAAAGAAATAGTGGTTCAGCTGTTTTTTTACTACTGGTTTGGCCAAACTGTATCATTTTTTACTACTGGTTTGCATGAACCAGGCCGAACTAGTAGAATCTCACCACTGTTTTTAACATAGCAATTAAAGGTTGTTTTGAAACTTCTGTCATTTTTTATGACAGACAGGCAACTGTTTTCAGTCTAGAGGTACATTTAATTACATATTTTAAAAGATCCAAGAAGGGATTTTTTAAAAGACAAACAGAGTCAATGCACCTATTACAGAGTTTAATCCATGGGGTGGGAAATAAAAGTTGTACCTCTTGAAAGGTCAATTTTGCCACCAATTTTTGATAGCATAGTTCCTGGGAATCTGGCTGTTACAAACATGGCTATAAATTGCCCACTCCTGCTTTAGGCAAAGGTAAAAAAAAATCTGTATTACAAGACTCAAATTCAAAGATGACATATTATCAATCATGCCATGAACTTGTGTGTAGACTTATACATGATCATGTATATTGAAGTGGCATTCCCTGGTGCAATTTTTAGGAAAATACAGAAAGTAAAATTCTAAAACTTTCTGGAAAACCCTCACATGATAAATACAATAATTTAGACTTATATTTTATTTATTTATTATTTCCCACTTTTATTATTTTTTCAAATAAGGAAACAAATATGTTCTTCCTCCTTTTTTCCTCACAACAATCCTGTAAGGTAGTTTGGGCTGCGAGAAAGTGACTGGCCCAAGATCACCCAGCTGGTTTTCACAGCTAAAGTGAGACTTGAACTCACCATCTCCCTCCCACTTTCTAGCCTGATGCCTTAATCACAAGACCAAAGTGGCTCTTTAGTAGACATTTACATGAATGTAGACATTTCAAACATTCTAGTCAATATCTGACATCTGATTCTACCAAAGATGTTCTAGTCAGAATAGCCAATTCTGCATAATTATCTTTGAATTACATTTTACTGCATCTAAACTAAAAAAAAAGATGAAAATCCCTACATTTCAATATACCGAAGCAGACCTTCATAAGTTTTTTTTTTCTTTTTTAAAAACATTATTTGATGTTTTGGGAGTTGATTTCCAGTTCTTTTATGAAAAAATAGTTCTATTTATCAAGGTCAAATGGAAACACTTTTCATTTGCAATTCATTTACTGAACAGTTGCTTTGCTGTTACAAGTCTATTCACCTTCCTGATTAATAGAAAAATCTGTACTTACTGTGACAATCTCTGTATCATACTCATTGCCATGGCAGCACATTGTAAATGTAAGCCAGGCTGTTGTAAGGTTAATTTTAGAAGCACTAATGCATTAACACATTGCTTATTTAGCCCTGGAATAGGTGTGCAAGTTCCAATATGCATTCGTATAGATATGTATTTATGCATGCATTTATTTATTAAATTTGTTTGCCATAAGGCAAATCTGGTGGCTTACAATATTAACATGTTTGCTAGCTTTTAGGGCAGCACCAATCCAAGAAGTTCTTGAGATGGTTGGAGAAAGACTTTTAAGAATTGCAGAATAGAATAGAATTCTTTATTGTCCAAGTGTGATTGGACACACAAGGAATTTGTCTTTGGTGCATATGCTCTCAGTGTACATAAAGAAAAAATAAAATACATTCATCAAGAATCATAAAATACAACACTTAGTGATAGTCATAGGTTACTAATAAGCAATCAAATCATATGAGGAAACAAATAAAACAATATAAACTGTAAAGATACAAGCAACGTGGTTATAGTCATAAGTGGGAAGAGATAAGTACTAGGAAGGATGAGATGAATAATAGTAATACAGTCTTGGTAAATAATTTGACAGTGTTGTGGGAATTGGTTGTTTAGCAGTGTGATGGCATTTGGGAAAAAATTGTCTACATGTTTAGTTGTTCTGGTGTGTAGTGTCATTTTTAGGGTAGAAGTTGAAACAATTTACAGGTATGTCCAGGATGTGAGGAGTCTGTTCACAACCCTCTTTTTGATTCATGCAGTATACAGGTCCTCAATGGAAGGTAGGTTGGTAGCAATGTTTTTTTCTGCAGTTCAAATTATCCACTGAAGTCTGTGTCTATCCTGCTGGGTTACAGAACCAAACCAGACAGTTACAGAGGTGCAGATGATAGACTCAATAATTCCTCTGTATAATTGAATCAGCAGCTCTTTGGACAGTTTGAGTTTTCTGAGTTGGTGCAGAAAGAGCATTCTTTGTTGTGCTTTTTTGATGACATTTTTAATGTTAGATGTCCATTTTAAGTCTTGAAATATGATAGAACCGAGAAACCTGAAGGTCTGTACTGTTTTTTTTTAAATAAAAGTTTATTTATTTATTTATATTTTTTTACATATCTCTTCAAGTGAGCAACATGGTTCCAGGTTACAACATTCATACATAGTCATAATTACATTTTCAACTTTCTTATCTAATTTCATATCAAATCATTATCTATTCCACTTTATATTTCAATTCATAAATTCAATATCAAAAACATTTCACCCTCATGTATATTCCACTTTTTATCCCCTATTATTTCCATTTCCAGCTTACCACCTATTTTATTTTACATTGTTATCTTCATTAGCTTTCTCAAAGCCAATATATAATAAACAAACAAAAAAATAAATAAAAATAAAATAAAACTAATATATTCAGGATCCAAATGGTATATCCCGCAATCTATAATAAATCTTATATTTATTCCAGAGATATTCATATAACCATTTCATATATCCTCTTTGTTTCCACTTAGCCAAAGTTTACCTATGAAATTTTATTAAATTTTCATTCCCCTCCTTTTTAATTATAATATAATAATCTCATTACAAATACTTTACTTCACAATATAATCCTCTCTTGTTTAACATATTCTCTGTTTTCTCATATCCTTTATATAATCAATTACATTTTCTATTTCATGTCTAATATAATATGTATACAATGAAGAAAAAGAAAAAAAATATTTTTTTTAGTTTACCATATTCTTTGTTTTTCTAATATCATTTGAATAATCAAATATATGTGTGTATGTGTGTGTGTGTGTGTTTGTGTGTTTGTGTATGTATGTATATGTATATATGGATGTATGTATGGTATTCAGCTTTGTTCGGGTATTTTCCCATGTCATTATAGTTGTGCTTTTAAAGTTGTAGCGATGTTTCAGCAGAATCTCATCTGCCATCATCAGGCTTATATATTTGGTTTGTCTGTGTGTCAGGCATTCGCAGCTGTTTCTGTTTTAAATTTGGTGCTAGCCTCATGCTTAGTTAGAATAGTTTTTTCTTCATCCTGATTGGTTGGGACTCTTGGTCTGTGTTTATTGGTCTTGGAGTTTGCTGTGTTCTGCTTGATTGGTGTTTCTAATATTTTGTATCTGTTTTGTAGCATTTTTGGGGGGGGCTTGGTTAGCTGGCAGCATTGTATTTCATGTATTGGGGGCTTTTAGCGTGGCTTGGCTTTGGGTGAATGGCCTGCTATCATTTCTTAGGAAGCTAGGTTTCATCTGGGTGGGTGGCTCGGGTGTGTTTGGGCTGGAGGTATTGGGGGGGTGGGGTGTCTATTTTTGCCCAGGTGTTTGTTTGGCTTGTGGTGTGGAGATTTTTTGTTTGTTTGTGAGTGCAGGCTTCCAGGTAATTGACAGTCTGGTAGAGTCATCTCTTCCATTCATGCTTTCAGGTCATTTTTCAATCTCTATGGCTTCTCTGAGAATTCTGTATCTGGGGTTTTCTATAGTGTCTAGGGTTTTGGTGCCACTGAAGTTGATGCTATGACCTGTGGCTTTCAATGGCACCAAAACCCTGCAGTATCCCCCACATGATCAAACTTCAGTTGCTTGGCAACTGCCATGTGTTTACAATGGTTGCAGCCTCTGGAGTCCTGGAATTGTCTTTTGCAACTTTCTTAGGGAGTTTCTGACAAACAAGGTCAATGGGAGAAAGCCACATTCAGTTAACAACCACATGGTTCACAACTGTAGTGATTTGCTTAACAATCATGGCAAAAAAATTGTAAAATGAGGCACAACTCTGTTAACAACTGCCTTGCTTAGGAACATAAATTTTGGGCTCAATTGTGGTCAAAAATTCAGAACTATCTGCTTCCCCAATTACCTGTTTTTGTTTTTTCCTTGTTGGCAGACTTGATGGATCCTTATCCAAAAGGTGCTTTATTTTTGAAAGGCAACTGGATTTTCTTTGTTTTTTTTTCCTTAAAGATGTTTCACTTCTCATCCAAGAAATTTCTTCAGTTCTGACTTAAGCTTTTTGGGTGAGAAGTGAAACATCTTCAAGAAATGAAACTAAGAAAAAGTCCCATTGCCTTTTTGAAAAACAAAACAAAACACTTTGGGGACAACTGTGACCTGGATGACTGAGAATCTGCCTAGACATTGAATGGATGCATCCTTATTTCAAGCTGTGTTGTGTGCAGGTACAGTTTGTTTTGCTTTTTTTTCCCCTGAAAATTTCTCCAATCCATTGCAACTCATCAGTAATCTCTGAAGCACTTTTAAGATCTTTCAACCATCACCCTTCTATAAAAATAAATAAATAAATGTTATCCCCTTTTGAAGAACACTATTAATACCCACAGTTATAAATTCTTATTGATGAGTGATCCGACCACATCAAAAATCCAATAAACCACTAAACTAAGAAACAAAATGCTCCTTCGTGTAAAATATCAGTCTCTGCTTTGCCAGTCAGGGTACAAATGCTTTCAGAGACCAATCATTTCTCCCCACCATAAAAAAACTGCCAAGGCTCAGTATGTTATTTTTTTATATAAGCACCCAGCTCATCAGTATGACTCTGGATGACTTTAAAACATTAAAACACAATATAAATACAATATGTGCATGTAAATAAATGTTTTGGTACGTTTATGCAGGGGTGGGATTCAACCGGTATAACAACTGGTTTGGAGAGCGCATGTGCAGCATTTGCAACTCACTTTCTGCTGCAAGCCCTGTGTATAAAACAGCTGATTTGAGGCAATCCACTGTGCCCTGCAAAGTAGCTGAGCTGGAAACCCTGGAAATAAAGCAGAGACTAGAGCTGGGGTGGGTAGACAGGTTCAACAGCTGATCATCGGAGCGAACTGGTTCACTCACAGCTGATCTTTGAAGCTACCGGTTTGGCCAAACTGGCTCGAACCAGTAGAAACCCATCCTGTGTATATGTAAATATTTGTGTGTGTGCATCTGTGTGTGTCTGTTTGGGTGTGTTCTTCTCTCTGTGTATAAAAGACACCAAGGTCTTCTTTTCCTCTATTTGAAATAAGAGAACAATATTTCATATGTATTTGGGAAGATCCACAATGTTCCTAGGTCAATGGGTTGAGGAAGAAAAGTGGGGTGGGGAATAGATGGGGATGAAAGTATGTGAGGAGGAGAACAAAGGGACAGCTGTCATTCTTCTAAAAGAGTGCAGAGAAGAGCAACAAAGATGATTAGGGGACTGGAGGCTAAAACATAAATAACGGTTGTTGAAACTGGGTATGTGTAGTCTGATGACTAGGGGTGACATCATAGCAGTATTCTAATATCTCAGGAGCTGCCACAAAGAAGAGGTGTCAAGGTAATGATGATTTAATAGCTGACTAGCTGTTGTAATTGTAATGTTGTAATGTTGATGCAATAATAGCAATGAGTCAGCAGGGTTATTTGACTGCTACCACTTTAAGAGGCTGTAATATAAGAGAGACCCTGTGAGGGTGTATCCCTCTGTGTGTGTGTGTGTGTGCATGTGTGTGTGTGTGTGTGCATGTGTGTGTGTGTGTGCGCGCACATGTGTGCTTCTGTGGTATAGCTGATTACTGATTGCTGTTTGTTCAAGGCCTGTATCAAAGTACTTGTATGTATATATGCTTTTGTAGGGATAAAACCACTATATGTAAATACAAACCTGTGTGCTGTATTTGCTCCTGGGTNTCCTGGGTTGTCTCACCTAATCACACTGTGTGCACTCTGACAAGATGGAGTCAAGCCATTCTCCAAAGCACCTAAAGGTATGACAAGAAGCAATGATTGAAAACTAATCAAGGAGCAACTTAGAGCTATAGAAAAATTTCCTGACAGTTAGAACAATTAATCAGTGGAACAACTTGCCTCCAGAAGTTATAAATGCCCCAACACTGGAAGAGATTGAATAAACATTTGTCTGAAATGGGATAGAGTTTCCTGCCTAAGCAAAGGGGTTGGACTAGAAGACCTCCAAGGTCCCTTCAAACTCTTCTTTTCCCTTCTCTCTTCCCCCTTCCCTTCCCCCTTCCCTTCCCTTCCCTTCTTGCTTCTCTTCTCCCTTCCCTTCCCTTTCTTTCTCTTCCCCAAACAGAGCCAATCCCTCTTTCACTCCTTGTCTGAAATATCAAACTATTTCAGAGGGGCTAGAATGAAAAATGAGAAGTCAGTTTCATGTTTTCATAATGTGCAGATCAACAATCATCAAAATCCTGGAAATATTGGTAAATTTTGGTAAGACAGAGGTGAAATGAGAAAAAAAATGGATCCTCCACTCTAAAAACAAAAAGAACGTATTTTGATATTCAATGTTTATAAGTGATATTTTATCTGGCTTTTTTTTTCCCTGAAAGATAAGATGTTCCCATTTTCTTCAATCTTTATGGGACTATAGTAGTTCCTCCTTGCTTATTTATTTGATTTCTACAGAAGCCCATCTCAACAAGTCTGGACAGTATATATCATGAAAACAATTAAAACAGTACAAAATAAATATATGGCATAGAGTTGTTTTCCTTTTCTGCTTCTGTTCCTGTTTTCTATTTTTTTAAAATCGAAACACTTCCACTTGATGAGGAACTCTCAATGAGCATTTTTGAGGAAGATTTTTAAGCCAGACATATTTCCAAGTCATTGAATCTATATTGGACTAGCTTACAAAATGTGAATTTAACAGATGAGCTGCTGAAATTAAAATATCAGGTCCATTTTCTTTTTCCTCTTCAAAATCATTTTGGATTCCAATGTTACATATTTGTTTGGTTGTTTTACTCTGCACATCCCAAAGGTATTCTTTTTAAGTATTTTCAGTGCTAAAACATGGGTGTGGTATGGTGAATTGTACCAAATAGTAAAATTAAAATAATTATTTCTAAATGTCCCTCTGTCTCTACTTAAAGGCTAGGTCACACTGGCCAACAGATGCAAAACGTATGCAAA
Source organism: Laticauda laticaudata (assembly GCA_004320025.1). NCBI lineage: Eukaryota > Metazoa > Chordata > Lepidosauria > Squamata > Elapidae > Laticauda > Laticauda laticaudata. The sequence continues at coordinate 10,159 of BHFT01016359.1, forward strand.
AAGGACACAGAGGACGAGCAAAATTTCGGGGGTGGCTCCATCCGTTGTT